>WTSP01001536.1:0-27655 GCA_025331215.1 Actenoides lindsayi | reverse complement strand
GGGGGGAGGTGGTGGGGGGGGGGTTGGGGGGTGGGGTGGGGGGGGGGGGGGGGGGGGGGGGGGGGGGGGGGGGGGGAGGTAATTTTGGAAAACTTGAGCTGGAAAAAAGTTCCATCATTTATTTCTCCTTTTTGCAATTCTTGCTAGAATTAATGTATTTATATCCTTTGGTGTTCAACAGTCAAAAACAACTTTTGTTTTTAATTATCAGAACCACAATGACAGAGGGAAAAAAAGGAAAGACCAACTGAAAGCAACCTCATTTAAATTTTTCTTTAAAACAAGCAATAGATCCACTGCAATATTTAAATTAGCTATATTGGGAAGATTAATTTTTTAAACAACACTCAGAGTAGTAGGAAAAAAAGAGCATGCTATGTTTTCTTTTTCTGTTTTCACTACGACAATGGTTTCACTCTGATTTGCTCTTAAAGCTTTGCAAATATGTCATGGATGTAAGGCAAATAACTAACTATCTGGACTAATATGCCAGCTTGGATTACAAAACATTTTGGGGAACTGACTAATAGAACATGTAACAGCACTAGTAAGCAACTAGAATAATAATTGTGCATCCAATATTACAAGATTCATCAATATAATAGGAAACCCACTGGTCATACAAACACAGAATTTGGAGTACGAGTTCCTGCAAGGCACTAAAACCCAAGCACAAACAGCACGATGTTCTGTAGAATGAAAAGACTCCACTTACTCTATAGTAGTATTGAGTAGAAATACCTATATTCAGGCAGTATTTCAAATACTAATTCAAGTCAATGCATAGTTTACCAGTGTTTATTTGCCTCACCAAAACCCATACCTTAAGTGAAAGAGTGAAAATTTGCATTAGACTATTAAAATAAGCAAATTCTACACTACTTTTACATGGCAGACACTCATTCAGTTGACATCCCTCACCTCCCCAAAAAATAAAACACCTATCCCTTCTGTAAGTAATATACTAAGAAGACTTTCAAACATACCACCTTTAAAAGGCTGATCACTAATTCTATCTCTCTGGGAATTTTAGATAAAACATTTCTTTTGCTAAATAAAGACGCTTTGTCAAAACCTAAAAATCTACATGAAATAGAATTTAACATGTTCCCCGACACATTTTTGTGTAGATGTTTTTAGACATCCTATTGCCATAACTACAAACTGAAGTTTCACTAAAAGTGGATGTTTTACAAAATAGCTAAGTGACTGAAAAAAGCAAATTTTTATTTTTTTATTTTTTTTTTGGTGCATGTAAAAATTTACAAGATTTTGAGATCTCATCCTGATTCAGGATACAGTTCTTCAACTGTAACAGCAAGTCAAAATACCACTTCCTACTTAGTGCTACTAGATGCAAAGTAACAATCTCTCATAATTACAACAGAACATGACACATAAGTTTTCCATTTAAATTTCAGAGTGGGGAAAGGATTTTCTGAGAAATCTATGGATTCATACTTATAACAGTTTTCGTTTTTACCACTAGTTCAACTCTGCTCTTAGATGTAACCAGTCAAATCATGTAAATATGAAGAATAATGCTTTATGAGGGGATTTCAGCTTCTACATCTTTTTATGATTACATTCAGACACTTCTATTTCTAAAAGTTGCAAATCTACATCTTCCATAAAATTAATCTACTTTAAGACAAGGCCCTGAATCAGAAGTCAATTTTTGCCTGGCTTTCTTCAGGAAACAGTAAGAACTCATGACTATAAAAAAGATTGTGCCCATACTAACCATACTAACAAATAGAAGCTCAACATATGCTTAATTTACCTTAATGTCTGAGCATCATCTGCTTATTGCACCCTTGGTGACACCTTCTACACATTTATTTGCTTTTTACCAGACAATCATGTAACAGTTTTCATACCAACCACTTACAGTTTACTGCAAACTTTTAAACATTAGGTCCTTCTCTCTTCCATAAGACTAGAGGGACAGGCAAAGAACCCTGGAAATGTCTTTGTCAAGTGATTACAAGGTGCTCAGAATTATCTTTGATCTTTCAAATTGTCATTCAAAGCAACGTTTCAAAACTTAGTATTATCAAAAACTCAAGGAGCTGCTATTAGGTTCTCTAGAGCTCTAAGAAAACAGAAGAGAGTCAAAAAATACTGTTCTAAAAACTCCACTACATTACTGTAAAAATATATTCATTATGTATAAAAAAATAATAATTGATCACACTACCTTTATAGCAACGTGTATTTATCTATTTCTGTCCATCTCCAGAAAGAATACTAGGGTGTATTAATCCACAAAGAGTGAGGAACAACAAAAATCTCCATTGATTTCAACCAAACACAAAGAGGACAGAACATATCACTTCCAAAATGTGTCATACAAGTTGTACATGCCAGCATGTATTATCTTGGTAAAATCTCTATAGGCCATCTATAGCATAATGTTATAAAGAAAAGGATATCAAATATGTTGTTATAGCTTTATGCAGATAACTTGATAACGAAATAGAAGACTCCGTGTTGCAGAGAGTACTAAGGCAATAAGTGACATGAAAGCCAGTAAAAGCAACCAGTTACTTAAATAAATTCACCACAAAATGACTGTACTGAGCCCCACCAGGCGTTCATCCAGCCACGTCTCCTGTTTCTGACAGCTGCCAGCAACACAAGTCTGGGAAAGTGTGCAAGAATCACCCAAGCAGAAAATGCTAATTCTTCATGATGCTCTTCCAGGTTCCAGTTGTTACTACCTCAGGGGCTTCCATTACCAGGGATGGCATTTTAGACCACTACCAATAGATCTAATTAATTCAAATAAAACAGTGAAAATACATTAATGATTACAACTAAATATGCACTTAGATGAGACTACATACACACACAGAGATGCTTAACTGCACGCTCTGAATGGTAGCCTCACTAGTTTTGACGGAGAAAACTCTAGGCTGTGTTTCCAGCATATTTTCAAATGACTAGAAAATACGCAAGAAGCTAAACCATTGATGGCTTATTTCATAATCCAGTTTTAATTCCTACATTGGTGGTGAGGAAATTACAACATAAGGGAACATCCCCAAAATTACTTAGGCTACACTGTCTAGAGGTCATCAATGTCAATAAGTTTCAGATGATGGACACGGCAGGCGGCAGTGTTCTAGACTTTACTTTAAATACACAAAACTGCAAGAATATTATTTTTCCGCATTTTGTTCAATGTCCTTTAACAAACACATTTTGGCTGCATTCTTCTGTGTTTTGAAGTCATTTACATTTTAAGTGTTTCCAAGCAAATGACTTCGCATACTGAAATATTCACTAAAGTATTTTTAAAAATATTTCAGAGCAGTTTATTATCTTCATGCACATTAAAAACAGTTCACATGTGAAACTATAAATATTTGAAGCAATTCCTCCAGCAAGGAACCTGAAAAAATGCACTGGCTGAAATATATCTTTAGAAAACAGTCAAAACAATGAATAATTGAAAACAGGATGAGTTCACTAAATTTGCAAGAGAAAGAGCTAAATTCTATGGATACGTTCTTCGCCCTTTTTTCTTTCTTCCCCTTCTTCCAGTTATTTCACATAGCATTTTATCTACCTTTAAATACATTTTATAGTAATTATACATACAAAATATTAATCCTTCAACTTAATATTCTGCAAGACAAAAATTGTAATTTCAAAGAAATTACCTCCTTTTATTTAAGGTACTTTTTAAAAAAATCTATTCCAGGACATTTTCATCAGTTTTCACTAGAGACCGATAAAGCTGAAGTGGGGTGAGGGGAGGAAATGGCATATTATGAATTAACACCTCAGCTGAAAAACCCAAATTCTGTCCCTACTGAACTTGCTGAGAAATGCCAGTTCCATCAGGTTTCCAACCTCTACACTATCAGGGGCATCTTCTCAGGACACTGGGCAAGTCCTCAGGGCTTGAACAACCTCCTGAAGGTAGCCAAGAAGATGCAGTGTTAGGGGGGCTTATCTGAAGCACAGGCTTGACAGAATCTGACTATACCTAGGGGAAAAATAAGGGTAATAATAAAGGTAAAAAAACAAGGACAAAGCCTCCCAAAAAACATGCAAGGTTCAAGTTGCAGCTGACTGGTTTTACCATACAAACTCCTTTTCTGCAGTCAGCTTTCATCTCAGAAATGCCTAGGATCATAAAATGTTGTAATACCTTTCTGAGTAACAGATGTTATTTGGCGTATACAATACCTTCAAGTACCAGATTTCAATGACTTAGAGAATCACAGAATGTTAGAGGTTGGAAGGAACCTCAAAAGATCATCTAGTCCAACCCCACTGCCAGAGCAGGATCACCTAGATTAAGTCACACAGGAACATGTCCAGGCGGGTCTTGAATGCCTCCAGAGAAGGAGACTCCACAACCCCCCTGGGCAGCCTGTTCCAGTGCTCTGTCACCCTCACTGTGAAGAAGTTTTTCCTAATGTTTACTCTAAACCTTTTGTGTCCCAGTTTACTCCCATTGCCTCTTGTCCTATCATTGGATGACATTAAGAAGAGTCTGGCTCCATCCTCCTTACACTCACCCTCAATATATTTATAGACATTAATGAGGTCACCCCTCAGCCTCCTCTTCTCCAGGCTAAAGAGCCCCAGCTCTCTCAGCCTCTCCTCATAAGGACTTAGAATCCAGAGTACAGTATGTTTCTCTAATAATTGGCAATTCATGAATCCGAAAATAGGAAGTATCATAGAAATCAATGTATGCCCATAATTTTTGGATGGCAAGTGGCTGTATAGGAAGCTGTAGGATTTTATCAGGGTTTTTGTATTTCAGAAACCTCTATTTTAAGAAATAATGAATAGACAGCTGTGTTGCATATGAGGCTATGGGTTTGTGTTTTTAAGTGCAGAGCACTCACATGGACAGAGCTCATTGCTAGCAGATCCTCCACCTCTTTCCTCACAAAGATATGCTCAGATTCCCCTATCTGAATCCTTGACATCACAATGAAATTTGATTCAGGGTGCAAATCTTGAATGTGTTGCAAAAACCCCAGGCTATCTGGGACCACTACTTGCTTCCAGTTAATCCCACAGACCGAAGCTGAGAGAGTCGGCATTCTGGAGGTGAAATTTATGACTCTCCTAAAGTTGCTTTTTCTCTCCCATGCCTTTCCTGCATCAGGACCTTAGTGTTGATTAGCAAATATTACAGCGGCTACAAAACTACCATCATTTCACTTCCCAGGCAAAGACGACCCTAACCCCTGTGCACCACAGTATCCAGGGAATGGCTGTGCTATAGATAGAGACATAAAGCCTCTGGATTTCCATTCTGTGGAAAGCACATCACAATTTAATTAGCATTTACATTCCAAAGGTTCAGAATAGAGAGTGCTGCAATGTTTGCTCAGGCTACACCACACAGTCTGTATATTTTATGATATAGTTAAAACAACATAAATAGTAATAGATTAAAAATTTTGTACGTGGAGGGTAGGACCCTGCAATGTGCCCTACAAGTATATTTAGGAAACAGAAACTGTCAGCAAATAATCTAAAACTAAATTTAGGTCTTCAGGTATTTTACTTGAAAAGAAAAAGCTAAGCCTAAAGTATAAGCAACTTAAAATATTTTGATAGAGAATAAATAATAAAGGTAATGAAAGAAGAGAATACATCTTGGACTCCAGAGTTACACAACCAAAGTATTCATGAGCTACTGGATTTATAGAAATTATTGAATACTATTAAAATCCATATATTTGTATCAGTGAAGGTGCAGGCTGCAGAAGTCAATATAAATTTGCATGTTATAATTGTTTCTACAAAAGACAGAGAACATCACATTAAACGACAGCTGTCTTTTACTCTGAGAAGCAGACTTCTCAGTAGTTTCACCACCTTTATTCAGCCATCAGCAGACAATGTGGTTCTTTCGGAGCACTTTGAGTTATCCTCAATCATATTTTAATTTTTTTACATGAATATGTTTTAATAATTGACACTGTAAATTAAAAAACTTATCAAGAAATGTGTTCATTAGTACTATAAATTGTCATGCTGCGATCCAGGCAAGATGTTACCAGGCTGCTGCAATAATTTCATTTTTATTAGATAGACACTCTTTTAGCAATATTCTCTTACCCTGGGCTAAACAGACTTGTAAATAGGCACTGCTATCCACATATACCATAGTCAAGGAAGAAAAAAAAAATTATTAATCTCTATCCAGATTTTGAGGTACAGTGAAATCAGGAAAACTTTGCAAATATTTCCTGGAAAACAAGCAGTGCAGGAGCATCCAGTAGTAAAGTTCCTGCATAGGACCTACGAAAAACCCTAAAATATACAGAAGAATAGTCCTTCAAGAGACCAGAGAGAGCTTCTCAGTTTGTACAGAGTAGCTGAGGTATCCTCATCAGCAAATGTCTAGAGTGTGAACATATGCAAGCAGGATCCCAAGATGATCCCTCACTGCTCATACACCAAACATACGGAGAGATAGAACTCACTGCTCTTGGCAGCTTTATTTGTAATGCATAAGTACATAAATGAAATGAGACATTTCCCTCATACTTACTGCCCAGCTTCTCATCACACAGTACCTTAAGCAATGCTTCCTTAAGATGCTGTGATGCTACTTGAAGATAAGCATTACTAGCATATTTTTGTCAGCTACAAGTGACATGACACACATTATCCTCAAAACCTAAATCTGGAAACAAATTTGCTGTTACTACAAATAACAGCAGGAGCCAATCGGCTCTGAATGTGCTCTTAGAACATTGGAAAGTTGGAAACTCTAAGCCAGATTTGAAACTGTATTTAAGCTTTGAGTTCGAGCACATCATTTACAAACAAGAGAGCCTGAAAGTAATGCAAGAGTGTTACAGTCATGTATTTAAAAAACATACTATGTTATTCAAGGTAATAATTTAACAGAAAGAGCAGATAGATGAGACCAAGGATGTACAGAAAATCTCAGGGCTTAAAATAAGTGATGTAGAGAGTCTGTTACTCTTATTACACTACTACTATACTTGTTAATACTGATGGCACAGCAGTGTCTTACAGTCTATATGCAAATCTGAGTACTTTGTTCTAACAATTCTGCCCACAAATTGCCAAGAGTCAATTTATGGTGAGAAAAAAATTGATAATAAACATTTCATTCTGTGGTTAGATTTTATATGATATAATTACTAAAGGATTAACAGTCATTATTCAAATATACAGTGAAAATAAGAGTGATACATTACCGGCAATCAGTGTCTGGCTTGTAATAGGATGTTGTGTTAAAAACCCCAATAAAATGTAATGAGTCAACACTACTCACCCACCAATGTAGTGCTGCCAGCCTCCTGTAAGGCAGCTGTCATTTTGGAGACCCACAGGCTATTTATAGTGGCAATTTATTGAAAAGTTTTCTATAAAATTATGCAAAAAACCACTTCCTGATACTTAGTAAGGAATCTCTCAAGACACTTCCTCTGTAAGGCAGCAGATCATGCAATTAGCACATTCAGTGTTTAGGAGTAAAACAGTTTTCCTGAAGTGCTTGCTTCGCCAGGACTTTACTTGCCAAATAGCTTTAGCTTTTATTATATTAATGAAAAAGACAATTATTTGGAGCTGCGTCACTTCAATATAGAGCCTTTTATAATCTCCTGAGTTTCCTTTTTCTCTTTTATGCTATATAGTAAGAAAGAATGTAGGAATACATCATAATGAAGATACTGAAATCAGAGCTATGCATCCTTTCATTTTTCATGTTTCCCTAAGATGCCCTTTACTAAGAGTATTATGCACATCTCACAAGAACTAGCTGAAAAATGGCTATAGGCATCCTTACAAGGTCCTGTGATGTAATGTACCATTTAGTCACTGAACTTCATTCCGTATGTGCCATTTAATAGCTTATTATTCTTTTCCACATTTTGAAGAACAATTCTTCCCAGTATTTAATACAAGAAAATACTGTGATGAACAGGACTTGAACTGGAAGCAGAGGAGCCTTTAAAGTCAGATCTTCATTCTTCTTTCTGCTTCCTTAGCACAACTACAATTATTTAATTATTCAGGAAAGTAGCAAATAGATGTGTTTCACCTTGAAATCACTGAAGGCTTTCCACTTACATAAGCCAGCTCAGAGGACCTCCTCCCTCACTCTGTCTCGGCCAGGGAAATGGCTAACTTAATAGGTTTTCATCATCAAAAAGCCAGCATTTGGGAATTACCTCTATCAAATCTTTCACCAGGTGCCAAGCTGGCTGCAGTTTTAGAAGAGAAGTGCCAAGGGCTGGGGTCTTGGCAGGCAGGAGCATTTTCCACCCTTTGGCTGACCAGTTTCTGCCAAAAGGAGAGAACAATCCCCAAGAACTGGGCACATGGGCAAAGCTTCCAAGGCAAAGTGACATTGAGCTTACCCTAAATAAGGGAACTTTACATGCTACTTCTCTTCCTTTTTACAGAGAGAAAAAAATAAAAACAACAAAAACTATTAAGTTACAAACTGACACTCAACTTAGAAGATGTCTCTACTGGGCATTCCCAGAATGGCAGCCAGAAGGAATGAAAGGATTTGGTCTTTCATTACAAAAATAATGAAAGCATGAGAAATGGTACATTTGAGGAGGTTTAAAACATATATAACACAAAAGTACAAAATATCAAGGATCTTAAATTCTTCACAAGATTGAAATAGGTTCAATCCATTAAAACATTTTATTAAGCTGCACATTTTACATTAAAATGAATCCATGCAAGTAATAAGACTATCACAGTGACAAGAATGGCAGATTTTACTTTAAAAATGGAGCCAAGGACTAGATACAGACTTTTCAGTATAAAGCCAAAGGTTTGGGGTTTTTGGTTTTTTTTTCTTTTCTAAAGCATCTGCCAAAAAGCTAATTTGCTAAATTGTTCAAAATCAGAATTAATTATATTATGAAAATCTTTGTTCTTAATAAAAGCATTTACTACATGTAAAATCATAATGTACATTAGAAGTGCAATTCCAATTACTATCTTTATTTTCATTCCCAGACTCATTTGCTTGTGCAGCTGCTTCAAATTCCATTTAAAAAGTGACAATTCAACTTGAAGTTTGTGTAATGGGACTTTATGCAGACCATTATCTTGAAGACTTTACATAAGAGTTTAATCCTGCTAGAAATACCACAGGGTTTTGTTACCCAGTAAAACTCCCGGCACTGCAACATATCTATTTTAAACAGCAATAATGTCTAATGTAAATTCATTTTAATGGTAAGATTGCTTAAGAACAGCCATGTGCATTACACCCCCAGCAAAGTTATTCCTTCAAGACTAAACAGTGGAAGCAGATTAAACAATCTACTTTTCCGTATGCTTGTGCCACAAAAAGCATAAAATTCCTATTACAAAAGCTTTGTTAGTGACACTGGAAATACTTTCTCTTCTGTCTTCTTCTATATAAGTTTGCTTGCAATAGGAACAATGGACTGCTCTGCCAACCAGTCTTCTATGCCCAATTGTACAACAGATTTCAATTTGAACCATTAGCCAAATGCCTAAAACAAAAAGGTCATTCCAGTGAAATATTGATGTCATAGCCATTTGTCTTTATATTCTGTGTACTTTGTTAATGACAGACTGAATAACACTGCGCCTATAGCCAAGTGACAGGAATTCTAACCCAGTTAAATATCCCAGTATGTATTAATACTCGTAAATGGAAACTTGATGGGCTGTTCTGCATGCTTATTATTAATATCAAACTATCAAAGAAAGCACAGACACACATAATAGCTCATCAATTTGTAGCTAGGCACTTCTGACCTTGAAAAATCGTCTGTCTTTCAGATTAATGCAGCTATGTTTTGGGCAGAAAAAAAAAAAAGAAGCTATAAAATTATTATGCTTATTTTTGTCACATGTCAGCACCGCAGCAGGAACCAAAGGCCACACTGCTGCCATTTTATCACTATTGCCTTCAACCTCTTGACATCTGAATTATAATCTTGGGAGACCTATTTCTAATAAAAATGCACTGAGACATTAACATTTCCGTCACAGCAGATCAAGAGATGCACTGGTAGCATGAAATGGTGTTCAGACTTCCACTCCCCCCAGCAGTGGGTTTTCACATTTCCTGTCCTTCACAGAAGACCCTAAAGCACTTTAAAAGTAGCTCCAGTTTGGGCCTCAACATCTACCCACAGAATGGGTCAAAGGCTCCTCTGGGGGAAGAAACAGTAAAGGAAAAGGACAAGACGAAGATACAAACATCACCCCCATCTCTAAAAGAGGAAGTAGCACATCCAGCATACTGGTAATAAATTAACAATAGTTGAAAGATTCAGGGAACAGAAACATGTATGTACCTTGAGGAATAATTTTACAAAATATAAGGTTGAGAAGCAACAGATAAAATTAGGATGAAAGCTGTTATAAAAGGTGAATTCGCATACTAGAGAGAAGACACTAAACGGCTTTCTGAAGAACTGGTCTTAGGATCCAAGACAGAGTAAGAGGAATTGCTATCATTCCAGACTGTAGAACAACATTTCCTTGTATAACTGAGTAAAAGACCCAGAGAAGACAGCCTTCCAAACAGATTTTTAATTATTTTTTTTTTTTAATTTTTGTTTTTTTTCCAGTATCAAATGGGTCACTATTGGTTATTTCTGAGGAGTCTCTCCCCTTGGAGCTGTTCAGCTTGCATAAATAACCAAATGTACCTCTGAACAGACAACTCAATACTGGTCTTCCATTTTCCAGTACAACACCCAGGCCACTGGTTCCACATGGGAACCAGCTCTCATGCCTTCAAAGAAATAATTATATCACTAAAGTATCACTATCACTAAAAGCCCTCATAAGGAGTCCCTCCCCAGCCTTCTTGTATGCCCCCTTTAAGTACCGAGAGGCTGCGAAAAGGTCTCCCTGGAGCCTTCTCTTCTCCAGGCTGAACAACCCCAACTCTTTCAGCCTGTCCTCATCAGAAAGGTATTCTAGCTCTTCGATCACCTTCATGATCCTCCCTCTGGACTTCAACAAGCCCATGTCTGTATTGTACTGGGAGCTCCAGAGCTGGACACAGTATTGCTCCAGGTGGGGTCTCACCAGAGTGGAGCAAAGCAGCAGAATCACCTCACTTGACCTGATGCCCACACTTCTTTTTATGCAGCTGAGGACATGGTTGGAGTTTCTGGGCTGCACTTGCACATTGATAGCTCATGTTGAGCCTTCCATCAACCAGCATTCTTTGCAAGAGACTTCTTCAGAAAATGAAGTAAATCACAGTTCACATGCATGCTTATTTTTAGCACAGACTTTCAGTCTCAGTTTTCTTGCTTTTGTCTTTGATGTGTTGGGAAACAATGAAAGTGAGAAGCTTCTGCTTCTCCTGGTCTGGCTTTTTGTCCTTCAGTCTTCAGATAAATGAATAAAAAGAGATGTCGATAAAAAAAACCACAACAAAACAAATTCCCCCCCCCCCCCCAAAAAAACACAGAAAACCAAATAAAAACAAACCAACCACAAAACAAAAGAAGCCAACAACATGAGAATAGTATGAGAAATACTCCCACACAGGGCTTTTAATGCTCTCTCTAGATTGATTAACAACCTGTGCCACCCCATCAATTAAAGACCCAACCAAGATAGACATTTTCCATTCATTTGTGTAATTACAATGTGGCACCCAAAAGAATCATTATTGTAACAGGTGACAGAATCTCTCTGGTACATGTTATTATTAACTTTATCCAATGTTATGATTACATTAATGTCTTCTAAAGAAGACATTATCACAGGAGGCACATGCCAGCATTATTCATTACTGATATCCATATCTGACAAGGTGAAAATAGCTAAACCAGCACTACAAACTGTCACATTTTTGCCAACAAAAACATAGCTATTAGAAACCAAAGACAATACTGATGTCTCCCTACTGTTCTGAATTCTATCCAGTAAAGATTTGAAAATTAAATGAAAAGTTTATGGTTCTCTTCTTGAAACTCATTCAGGATTTTCTGCAAGATCTAGGAAAGTTTTTGAGTGAAGACTATTACTTAGTAAGGATAATCTAGAGGCTGTGAAAGTGGAATCAAAAGAGCAAACAAACAAAATCCTGCAAGACGGTGATTTATAAAGCAGGAAAATAAAGCAACCTACACAACAATCAAAGACTCCTTACACACACACAAATCAATACTAACTACTGGTTTGTGGTATTCCTAAATTTTGATTTTTAGCTAAATGTTCAGCTCCTCCAAACATAAAGGAATGATGTTGAAGTCACCATGTCCTACCATCATCTTCAACACAATCCTTATTAGAAGTGTACCAGAAATAACACCTGAGCTGTTTATGAGAACCAAAACAATATTGTGTTTGTGACAAGCAGAATCCAAGGAAGGAAAAAAGCCCACTCCCAGTCTACTCATAAATACCAGGAATGCTCCCACAAATCATGTTAGGCCACCTAGAGGTTTCCAAGGCTTCATTTTATCTCAGAAGACACCTCTGTTCATCCAGAGTGTGTTTTTCTGGACAGAACAGTCACAAAGAGTCTGCTAAAACCACTTCCGCTCCTTTAGTGAGATGACATATTAAACCATGCAATGAAATATGTATGCACCATCCTTCCAAATGTAGGTGTACTGCTGCAGCAGCTAGAATTCCCACTGTGCTACCCAATGATTTCTGGAAAAACGCAAATAGTACAAGCAGATAAGGGACAGAATCCCTATATTTGCAACACAACAACAGCAGATGGTGGGTTGTCATTTTAGTTGTTTTTAAAGATACACTCCTGATTGTTACCATGTTTTAGTTTTACCAATGGAAGAGTCGTGAAGCACATGAAGGGAATTCTTTAGGGATGAAATTGAGCAAAAAGGCAGCATCCAAGAGCCAATCCAAAGCAATTCTCTCAGTTGACAAGACTAAGCCAGAGGTGTTACAGAATAGTCCTCCTCTGCAGCATATACCAGTGACTGCATTGATAGGACAAGGGAAAACAGTTTATAACTGGAAAAGGGTAGTTTTAGATTAGAAATTAGGAAGAAGTTCTTCACTGTGAGGGTGGTGAGACACTGGCACAGGTTTCCTAGAGAAGCTGTGGATGGTTCATTCCTGGAAGTGTTCAAGACCTGTCTGGACAGGACTTTGAGCAACCTGTGGGAGATGTCCCTGCCCATGACAATGGGGTTGGAACAAGATGACCTTTGAGCTTCCTTCCAACTCAAACCATTCTATGATATTTAATGTGGATGTAATCCACATGATTACATCCTCAAGAATAGCTATTCCCCTCTACCAGACTTCTACGGGGCCATACCCCTTTCTAATGTGGTTATATTGTGTTACACAGCCTTTTGACAAAAAAGGCTGAGTACACATGTATCAAATAATCCTCCTGTGTCCTGCTCTGGGACTACAGCTGGGCTATAGTCTGGCATTTCCTACAGATCTGCATTTCTTCACTTTGAAAGTTTTAAGGCTTGAAAAAATTTACCTACTTAACCCAAAGCTTTCAACTGAGTTGCATATATTTTCCATGTATTTGGCATTCAAGGTGCACATTAAAACTGTTCAACCTCTGTGTTAAAGCTTTCTGAAGCTCAGAGTAACTACCAGCTCATTAGTCAATACGAAAAGAGAGGTGGGAAAAGCAGATGAATAATTGTGGCAAAAAAAAAAAAAAAAAAAGGCTGATATTTTTCATTCATACCTCACAGCAGGTCAAAAAAACACTAGGCCACACACTGCATTTTTTTTTTTCTTAAATTGCTATTTGTTACTGTATTTACATCTGCCTGTTATATCACTGGAAAGGTGTACATAAAAAGCTATATTGCCAAGGGGTTATGGATTTCATGGTACATACACACTCATTTCCACAGCTAGCCCCATTTGTAGAAAGAGTCTGTAGGGTTGTTTCTGGGGTTTTTTTTCCTTATTTTCAACATGACCTTCCCAGCTGATATCTAGACTATGGTTAACATTGTTGCCAATAAAATAAAATGCAGTATCACAACCTCTTGAAGTTAATTAGGAGGAAACAACACTATGGTTTCTTTTGTCCCCATTAGTCCAACTTTGATCTTAAAATTGTAACAAACAATCATTCTACTCTGCAGCAAGTGTGATCAAGAGCCTCAATAGAGAATGTGCGCACAAGCTCTTGGAAAGCCTTTACTGACCACCTTCATACTCTTCAAGATTTCAAAATAATTTCTGGGAGATGTTAAGTTACTTTAATTATTATAAAATCCGTTAGCAAACACCATGTACTTTCTAAAGTGTATAGTGTATATATATAGATCTTTTTCATATAGCAATTATACTAAAAGAAAAATATCTTCATACAAAAAAAATCAGTAACTTAGATTCTGCTGAAACGGAAAAAACCCCACAACAGTTATTTCAGATAAAAATAGAATTTCAATCAATTGCTGCCAAAGCAAATGATCATAAGACATAGAAAAGACTGAACCATTACAGGTATGACAGAGTAAATAGCTACCTGCAATGCATCTAGGTACTGAGCTTTACTTAAAAAACAATGAGATTAGAGCTTTTATCCTACTTATTTCACACATTCACACTTGCTCCCCACACCACCACTTCAGCATTAGGCTCACTTGGTCTCAAGGTCCCTTCAGGAGGGAGGTCAAGGAAGGTTGTGAAGGAAGTCCCATCACATTGTGCCATGCAACTGCTCACAGCTACTGGTCCTGGGTGTAACTTCAGCATCTGTCTCCACACAGTCCTCTGACCTCCAGGACCTTCCTCTGCTTCCAGAACCTTTCCTCCAGCCCACTTCATCATCCTTCTCTGTGATCAGCCTCTTGTTTGGTGATTGTCTCATGTCAGAATTCAGGACATGTCCATTTTTATTAATTCTGTACCTTAAAATTGACAACTTTGAACTGGTTGCAGCTAGCAAGCAACAGTTCCATTTTAAACAGACCTACCCACACATATATGCCCAACTGCCTGTCTCCCCACCAGCATTTACAATTTAATGTTAATTATTTTGGGTTTTTTTTTTGGAGGTTGGGGAAGCCTTCAGTTAAATTTAAATAGTACTTCTATTCACTAGGTAGTTGTTGCTTTCTGATGGTGAATTTTTTTGGTTGCTTTCCTCCCTGCCCCCAGCATTACAGAAGAATCACAACAAAGTTCCATTTTTAATATCAATTTTAGCAATTCACATTAAAATACTAAAAACTTGAACTGGCATAGTGTTCTTTTAGAGGAATTTTGGACTCCATAAGCAGAAAAATAACTAGACTAGCATTTTACAGAGCAGATAATTTCTTTGCAAAGGTAAATAAAGGTCAATCTAGTTATATGGGCAGTGACGGTGTATTTCACTCTTTATCTACATAGAGGTGTGTTCCCATTATTGACAGAGCAATTTCTTCACAGGTCTCTAAAATGGGTAAGAATTTTAAAGGAAGCAGGCTAAGTGATAGATTTGCTGAAACCATTCAGGACAAAATAAGTATTTATCCATAGGTTTAATCATACATTGCCTGACAAGTCAACAGTCTAGCTTCTGCTAGAGATAGCACTGAAGTGAACATACATCCAAGTTTTTATTACAACTATCCTTAGACTTGTAAAAGCAGACAGAAAAATGCCAGTAAGTAGTGAAAATCACAGAGTGTAAGGGAACGGATTATTTGAAGAGAAAAGAGCATCTTGGAGCACTGACAGATCTTGATTTCTGTTTTAGTTGCATCAGCTTTATACCAGCACAGCCTTCTTGACTTTGCTGGTGCTGTTTCCAATCCATGGCAATAAAAAAAGAAAGAACACATAATGAAAACTAACTACAACCACCATTAAAAAAAGGGGGCAAGCTTCTGTATTAGGGTGACACTGCTAAAGACACTCAATTCACGTTTTTCTTGAATCTTCTGTAAACATATTCTAAATAAATGCTTTTATCAGCAGCAAAAAGAAAGCTGTCTGAAAAATTGCATTTTAGTTACTATGACCATCATAATCATTCGTTTTGAGATTGTTCCCCCACTTGATAAGGAACAAAAGACACAAATGGATTCTACTATTGATTACTGTATTTCTTAACACTGAAAGAAGCAGCAAATCACATGATACAGAAGCCTGTAAAGACAGAAATAGCATGACACTGCAATTTAATGCTGCTGCTACAAAAACTGGGCTCACCTTTCTTCCAAATACACATACACTAAAAAAAAAAAATATTCTTCTCTAATTTCAGTTCTCTAACTTTGTCCAAAGAGACCAGATCAATAAATAAGGTTTATAACTTATGAATACCATCTAGGTATTAATATACAGTGTTTCCTTTATCATTTAGACCAAAACTATTTCCTCCTCCTAGACTTCTTTTAATTATACTTCTGTCCATTTTATTACAAGTTATCAAGTACTGTATCTTTCCACACTTGTTTCTCCCACATAACTGCAGGCACCAGTAGTATGGTGCCCTGTAGTTTTCCCCATCTGACAGGTATTTCTCCCTCGCTTTTTTAAGGATGAAAAGCAGGATATGAAAGTAAACCAAAAAAGCAATAAACATAATAAATTACTGTACTAGACTTTCAAACTGCATTTATAAATTATATACTAACGCATGTTATATAAAGCCAACACACAAGGAAGTGACTTAAAACTTTTGCAATAGAATGCAGGGGAAAGGTGCCATTTCCTATTAACAAGAAATCAATTTCAGATTTAGCACCCATTTTGCTATATTTTAGAAAGTAAATTGTTTTTACTAGACTAAATATATGAAGATTCTTCTTGATGGAAAAATCAACATTGTGCTGCTATTCTGCTAAACAGATAGCCAGGATGGCTGAAAAACACAAGCTACATACGTGATTTTTACCTTGGTCAAAGCAAATGTGCTAGTTCTTAGGCTTAGTTATTAAGAACAGTGACCATCTGCATTCACAGATGTGCAGAACAGATTGTAGTTCAGTTTTGAGACAGACTTCTTGGTTCTGTACTCTGCATTTCTTATCTGTCTTTTTAAAAGACAAGACAACTGAGGAAATAGACCCCAATGTCATGTTGTAGAGCTGCTCTCCATCTCCCTTCCATGCATTTGGATATTGCTGCTCCTATCCTTTTGTTGATTTAATCCCTTATTCCAGCCTCTATCCTGTGCTTGTTTCTTCTTGTGTTTAAGAAATATTTCTTCTCACGTTAGGGTTTGAAAAAATATAGAAAATCAATTCTTCATCTGAGCTAGTCTTGTTAATATTTAGTCACTCCTGTAGGTATGCGTCACTAGCTATTTACCAGGCAATGGCTACCTCTCACCAGCCCAGCACTTGCGAAACCTAAAGGAAGGCTGACCTCTTCCTGTAGTAGTAACGTGAAAGATGAAAGCACTTCTTCCATGTATTACTATTTTAGATAGTTCAAAGCAGATCTTGGATAAAACAACAACAACAAGAAGAAAGTAGACTAAAAATACTTTTAGCGTACTATTAAGTACACACAGAGCTAGGTTGCAGACAGAGTCCTGAAGGTTTGAGATCTGAATCCAGACTTCGAACTTCAGCAGCGGTTGTGTGCATTTGGAATGCTGCTTGTGCTCAGGGGACTGTGGACCTAGGAAGAGGGAGCAGTGCAAGGGCTGGTTGGGATCCTATCTAAGCTACCAGAAAGGAGAAGCATTTGATTTAGTACTTCTGTTCGGCATGACTTCTAATATCCATTGTACACAAAATACGTGTCCAGGTTTCACATCTTCCTGTAATGTAGTTAATTTTGTGTGTTATATTCATACAGCTTTGCATGTGTTAGCATGAATACAAACAAAATAGACCTAAACAATCAAAATAATTTTTTTTTTTTTTTTTTTCTTTCATGTTCTAGCACTGAATCACATTTTCAAATATTGGAAAAAAGCATAGTGATTTTCTGGACCATAACTCAATGTCCCAGAACACAGTTATTAACAGTTAAAGGAGAACACTTAAATCTGGCTAACCACACTTCAGCAAATCCGCAGTTAAGAGAAACACATATGGTTCTGCCTTATGCCTGGCTGCACACTGCCAACAGGAAGAATAGGAACTTGATTTAATATTGGCACTTACTAGGAATCTCTTTTTTTGTTGTCATTAGTAGAAACTTGTTGCTTCACATCTGTTGCATAAGATGGACAAACTTCAAGTGCTGTGGACTAAGCTCCCAACATGACTAGGAACCTCCATTGAACGTATTTACAAAGGTTTGTGCACCCCATTGAGAAAAACACATAAACCAATCCCAATAGATGGCTGAACTGAGAAAAGTGAGAGTTGTTTCACCTATTGGCACAAAAAAAATAAGTAGAGGCCATTGAATTAAACACTTCAGGATCCAAACTTCTGTAGAGCTCTGAATTGGTTATCCCAGTCTCTCCTGGTAAGGATACACATGTCCAGCACCCTGAGGAATTCCATGGGACAGAAGCTCTGTTTGCCCACAAAGAGGGTGGCTGGTGTTGCTGCTGAAGGTGGAAGAGCTGGCTCCTCTCCTTCTGGCCCACAAACCAGGGTGTTTTACACAGTTTATCATCTCTCAAGTCTTACTACATGCAGGTCGCGCTTATTTTAACTTTCCTGTACAGTAACAACAGTAACAGAAATATAAGCTTGTCCAAGAACAGCAGAGAAGAAAAAAAGGTACACTTCTTAAAATACTTGACATTCAGTGGAATTTTATTTACTTAATGCTTCTGCAATCAGAGCAGCAAAGCTGATCCTGCAACTCACATTTCCTTAGCCCAAGACCCCTTCCAAGTCCCCACTGATTCCAGAGAAGTCTGTATCTGCATCATCATGTTGCTGGACTTTTCCATGCCAAAGCAAAACATGTTAATGGTATAATGATGCTAGCAGAAGAAGATTTCTTCTAAGAATTGCAAAGAAATCATCAACTCAAAAAAGCCTTTGAGTGAAAAGAAGCTGGATGACAACTAGCAACGTTTTTGTAATCCAATACTACTCTGGCAGGAAGATTTCCATAAATGAACTTTCTGTACAAACATTTATTAGCAGTGAAATCCACTTGACTGGAAAACATAACTTCTATGGAGAACTGACATCATCTTAAAGATTTTCAGTTTAATATCTGTGTCTTCCTCAAAGTTTTCAGAAGAACAAATGTAGTTTTACAAGTTCTTGGTAGTTGAGATCTTAAAGAAAGGAAAATTCTATGCAGAGATACATTTATATTTTTATTTAAATTAGCTCACAGGTAAATATCCTCCTTTATCTTCCTTCTCCTTTTAAATAATCAACTTTAAATATTTATGATTCACCCAAGGATTAATGAAACTGAGCTAAACCTGCCAGAAGTCTTTATAATGCCATTTGATTTGTCAGAAATTTTAAAATAACCTCAAGAAAATGAAGGAATTTCCATTAACACTGGATCACTGCCTTGGGGCTCCATGATCCTTAATAGCGTGGCTGAGTTTGCAGCTTTGGAGCTGACGTATGGGAGTTCAAAATTCGAGAAGATGCAGGAAAATGTATTGGCTATCATTTAAGTTCTAATAAGCTCTGTTCCCTGATGACTACATACACTGTGTAGAGGAAAAAATTATTTAACACGAGAAGATAGGCTAAAGTAAAAGAAATCATTATGCTCTGTAACCTGATGCAGACATGACTTCTTTAGAATTTTCTGTGAGACGCACTTTGTACATGTGGTCCCAGTTCTAATTAACATCCCTGGCAGTTACTGATTTTTATCTTGCTGTACTATTTTAGCTCCAGTCCAAGCTGCCTAAGAGATTTTTTTTTCGTCTTTTGTTTCCCAAATTAATTAACAGTTGCTGCTTTCTTGCTAATGGACCACCTTTTCATCTGCTGCAGCTTCACTCACAAAATGAATCTGAATTCCAATGGTTTGGTTGTGCTGATGGTTCACACCGAATGAAACTATGTGTTTTACCAGTTTGTTTATTTTAAATAAATCACCTGCATGAAGCTACTATGGTAACGCTGTGGGGAAAGGCTGCAAGGCATGGGCATTGCTTTCACAGTATGGACGAAGATCTAATTCTTCCTTGCCTGATAAACACCATCACACTTCTTCCAATATACTTTTGGTACTACTTTAGAAGAAACTAGAGCTCTCCTAGAACATATATTTAAATTCTGAGTAGAAGATTGCTCTTATGTATTCCCCATTGTTCACCTGAACTGCACTGCACAAGCACCACAACTTGGACTCTTTAAATACCAAGAAGTTTTAGTGTCAAGTGTCTCAAGTTAGGCACTATTACAGTAACACATTGTCAACAGGGAGAGAAAAAGGAAAAAAATAACAGAGATTAGGCATAAGAATAGCCCTAAAAAGGGAATTAACTTCATCCTGGTTTCCAAATCTGACAGAAGTCTTTTTAGATCCTACCATTAAAAAGAAGCATGTGTCTTTAAAAAGAGAGAACTATGCAGGTCAGACAAGGTAAACAAGCCAATGTTTCTACAGTTCACTCAACTGCTTAGTTCCTCAGTTCAGACATGAAGATACGAAAATAATCCTGAGAGCTTCCTTTTTTTTTTTTCCCCAAGTTAATTTAATTCCAAATGTTATCATTAAATCATATATAATTAGTTTCTGCACAGAGGCTAGTTCTCAGAGCTAGCAGAAGTTCTCAGACCTCCACAGTATTATTCAGATGTCAGCATGAACCAACAGATTGATGTTCTCAAGAAAATTCACCGTGGAAAATAAAAAGAGATAATCCCTGAGTCCTGGTCATTTGATCTTCTCTTACCCCAGAATCATAATCAGTGCCCATGCACTCTGCAAATTTTACAAAGCTGCACTGAGACTCATTATGGGTACTAAGGTTACTGGAGTAAACTCGAGACCTCATCATTTTCTATTCTTTCTTGCTCCGTGAAAATGAAGACACCGAAGTTGTCTTATAAATATTACATAAGCCTCGAATGAAAACCAAAGTCAAGCCTTAACTTCTTGATGGCTAAGTTAGAAATCTCTTCTCGGTGTTACAAAGACTACTTCTGTGTTATGCCATGGTCACAGAAATCCTACTATCAACTTACCCTTCTCTCCTGCTTCTCTTTCTTTCCCCTTTTCCCTCCACTACAAAGACTGACTCACTGCTCTGCAAAGCTTTTTGAAGTTAAAACTGTAATATTATTTCTTCCTTTGTTTCAGATATAAATCTCTGACCTCCCTCTTTTTAGGAATCTCTTCCTCACTTGTGTACCCTGAGAGCTATGAAGACACATCTCTGAATATTTCACCACATATTCTTCCTAGAAATTTGCAATTAGAGTTTGGGTGTATCATTATTTCCTCCACCTCACCCCTCCTTTAAAGTAAATCAAGCCTGAAATATCTAGAACTAATTTAAAATAAACAAAGCATTCTGATCTTCTCAGATGAAGTCTTTTAAATCATTTTTAATCATCTTAAAAGTAGAAGTCTTTGAAGATTGCATAATATTTTATAAACCACTCATCATAAGAAATAGATCCAGTGTGTCTTACTAAATCAACTTTTTCTAGTTTATATTTAATTCTCTTTTAGGTAAAAAAAAAAAAAATCTGAAATTCTTTACTCCTTCCCTTTTGCACTTTCTTGTTACTTTGACCAGCTGAGTTCGTATAGAGTCAAAGAAGAAGAGGTATAAATATGAAAACTATACCTTAATATCTCATATTGAAGACAAAAACAAAGCTCTAGATTTCACAGGAGAAAGGCATTTAAACCAGCAATATATAAAACAGAATTATGTCTCTAGGACAAAATCAGATTACTCCTTTTCCAAGCACTGCAATAGTAGATACAAATAGAATGATTACTGTCTAATAGAGTAAAAAAAAGAAGAAAATCATAAACATGCAGTTTTTGGACATATGTATGTGTATTTTCTATATATACGATTAAGATGTGTGCCTGCACAAGTACAGACATACACATGTGTAACAAAATGTAGGTATACCTGTATGCATCCATGTTCAAAATGAAATAATAAAAGCAGCTCATGACTTCTGTACGCCTACATGCCCCTCAAAAATTTCTTAGATGGCAAGAATTGCATTTGCTCTGATTGTCAGTTATGGCACATAGGCAAAATATTGTCCTCATTTCATTCACGTTAATGGTTTTCTTTAATTTTCTTTTAGCTTTCACAATTTAAAATCCAACTACAATAATCTTATTCTTGTTTTGCTTAGCAGTCTAAAAAGTTATTAGCAGTATATCAGTTAATTGAAAATTTCTTCTAGTTTAGACTACCCCTGCCAGCGTATTATAAGGTACCACTGCAAAAATAATACTTAAATATTAAATTATTAAAATTTAAATATAGCAAAAGTAAATGAAACTACGGAAGAAAAATTGTAATTTTTAATTTTATTATGATCATATCTTTAGTCCCAGGTAAGAAAACACTGTACTACTACAGTCATTGTGACTTACCCTTCTTACTGTTCATCTCCTTCATGAACCTTAGCTTAGGTTCATGATACGTAAGTCATATATGTATGATATACATGTATAAACTTAGAGGATGTCTATAAATTCTGTGATAATCTTTCCTTCTGGAATTAGAGAAGTCTTTTATTTCTTCAATGACCGAATGCATTAAACATTAAGGTATTTAGAGAGCAAATGGGCATGTATCTTTCAATCATCACTTCTGCTTCTTAGCAGAAAGGAAAAAAAAAATAAGTAGTAAGTAGACTCATGACAAATTATTTGGTCACTCACACATCAATAGCTTTCCTCCAATAACTACAAAACAATGAATGATGCTATTTAGGAATCTAAGCTTAATACCTTTAACCTAAAAAAAAGGAATGATTTGGTCCAAAGTATTCCAGTAACTCCATTCCTGCAGTCAAGAAGCATTTTTCACGTACAGCTCTAACATGAATTCCTGCTTGGGCTTGGATTTGTTGTTGTCTTTAGAAACAGCTTCCAAAACATTGCTGATTTCTGGTAAACATTTTTTGTGGCACTCTGTAGTGCTAAGAACCAAACAGAATCCCGAAGTGAGTTTTGCTGTGACAATGACAGAATGTCATCTTCAAGGTTCTATCATTTAAGACCTCGGAAATATTTTCAGGCTGTTTAGCAATTACAAAAAACTACTGGAAACATCTCCGAAAGTTACAAATAGACTACTTGACAGCATTAAATTATTTAATAATCCATCTAATGCACAGCAGCTGCATGGTTCCACTAGTCCAGCTTCTTCCACTTTCACAGTAGATTAACTCTCCAAATTTGCTGCTCCTCAATAGCACAGGTAAAAGGTTTTATATGGGAAAACATCTGGAATAGAACTAAAAGCAGAGGAAGGCACAGTTAATCAAAACTCCCTCACATCAGCCCGCTGCTGTGGTAGCACTCGAGGCACAAAGCCTGCTGGAAGAAAGCAAACCTGATAGCATCCCAGCTGCATGGATGCACCATATCCCCTGGACTGTTCCTGATCTTTCTTCTAGCAAAGCCTAGACAGAATGATCCAAAACAAAGACAAAAACCTGATCTTACAGTTAAGCAGTGCAGGTGATTATGATACCCTTCACATGCTCTCTGACCTTGTTAACAGCTTAGACACAGCACCAGTTTCTCTAAGAAGCAAAACCAGATAGAAATGAAGGATTTGTTATACACCAAGTCTTTCTCTAAAGACTCTGCACTAAAGCAGTAGTTCCCCGAGATACAATTTATAGTATTGCCACTACATAGTGCTATACTAATTTGTGAATGTACGTGATAATTTTTTTTCTTAAGATGCTTATTCTGCTTTGGTGCAGAAATGAAACATTTCCCAGCTCTGTTCTGCACAGTTCTGGGAATATAAACTAGGTCTCTTCTGATTTTAGTAATGCCAAGAAATTCTTGGATTTTATACTGGCATTCTCCCAAGGAGAGGAAGTCAGTGATTTATAGGAAAAGACAGCTATAAAAAGCTCTCTCTTTCTTCAGTTTTAATCAGCTACAGCATCATTGGCCTTTTGAATTTACTTCCCCTCTAGATATCTTTTTAAGATAACTACATACATTTTGCGGAGTGCAGATGAGACTGCAGCTGTTTGTTTTGCCATTTCTCTTCTAAGAGAAAACCTGAAGAACACCGATAATAAGAACATGGAAGCCAGAGCCATGCCTGTCCCAGCCAGGCCTGAACCTGCCTGGGAAGGTGTTTCTCCGGTACTAACATTTCCTATCAAAACTGTGGATCTTCACACTGCAGTACATCTGACACTAAGTATATCTATTGTACACATATATATGTAAGACATGAAGCCAAGCCTGCGAGCACCTCTTACAAAGCAAATTGTTTCACACTGACATTAACACCAGGGAAGCATCCTTCCAAACAGTGTAGGACAGTTTTACCTTAAGTGGCAAAATCATATATTTCTCTTCTCTATTCCATAACTCTTTGTATAGATGTGCTGTCTGATTAATTATTTCTGCTTCTGACAAAGTAGTAGTATTTGTCTTCAAAGCTGAGAAGCAAAGGTATTGGTACAACATTAAGTAAATGATCACACTACCAAGATAGGCCTCAGCATATGCACAGCATCTAAGTGATCAGAGAGCCATCCAGTGGACTGGTAGGAAAAGGAAGCAAAAATAATCTCAAAAAGGGAGGTGAAGTTCTATCTAGAGAATTAGATATCATTCCCATTCACTGGGTGTTTCTTTTTATTTGTCTGTATTGTGGGTAGTGACCAACAGGGAAAAAACCAAACATTATTTACAGAATGGGAAAATGAAAAACATAAAATATGCGCAGACTCTGCACAGATGTTAAAGGGCATATTTTCCTAACCTATAGTATCATCTTCATTTTCTCTTTCTTCTAGTTTTTAGTGTAGAAAGAGATGTTTTGGTTTGGGTTTGGTTTTTTTTTTTCCCTTTCCTATTGCCTCAATGCTATTTTCATCCATTTCTGTGTCTGTCATCTTATTTTTACACAAAAATCTCCTCCATGGACAAAATATTCATAACCAATTATTTTTGATCAGTCTTCACCTACTTCTACACCCTCAATATCAAAGAATAAACAAGCTTTCTTTAAATAGCTTTTCCCAATGCAGAGCCTACATTTTATTTTCATCTGAAACAGCACGTTTTAACTAGCCAGGTACAAGAAACCCCATACATTTGTCAAATATTTACTACCTAAACTCCTCCCTTCTGACTTGTTCTCAGTCTTCAGAAGAACAGCATTTACTGTTATGAATGGTATAGGAAAAAAAAAAAAAAAGGGTTTCTGTAGTAAAAACCAGCATTCTGTTAATAGAGACAGCAGGTGAAATAAAAGAGCCTCCCCAGAACTACAGGAATATTTATACTAGAATTTATTTCCTTTTTTTTCCCCCACCCATTTTATAATTTATTTCTGATACTTATTTTTGCTTTACCATACAAGGCATCGAGATCAACACGAAGATTTGGTTTACTCCAGAAGGTTTGAGATTTTAATTGTAACTGTCTGCAGTTTTTAATTAGTCACCCAAGGCTTTGTCATGCTTACAAAAGAGGAAACAGAAAGGACTTGCAGCCAACCAGATGCTCTGATGGGAAAAAGACTACCTGCAGTCCCTGGATGGGAGACACAGACTAGTATTACTCTCCTTGTTGGTCACAGGTTATAAAAAGAACATGATTTAATTTGCTACAGTAAGCAACCACGTTTCTAGATAATGTGGGCAAGAAACAAAAATATAACTCATCATTCTGTTCAAAGTGACAGATCCCACCACTGTCAGTGAGATAAGCTGCAGTTATAATTAGATCTCTTTTCCAGGTTACCCTGTCTTTCCAGAGCATCAGATGAGCTCACCTTTGACGAAACAAATGGTGTGCTTTTGCCTCAACCTGAACTTGCAAATTGTTCAACCATCAGGACTGTCAACACAAAATGAGCATTTTGGAGAAGTGATTGAAGCATTTTGACCTTGATACATTCTTCCATATGGATTCATGCTTGCAGGGCTACTGCTATATGCTTATTTAAGAAGGATGGTAAGAAGGAGCGGAAGTCCCAACTAAAAGAATCAATGCTGATACAGATCAGCTACTTAGTTAAAGATGTCTGCATGCTACATACACCTCCATACCACTTCAATGTTGCATCACACATGTTACTTGTCAATTGTAGCTCTCTATCAGAAACAATCCTACAAGTTCTCCTATGAAAAAGAAGCTGACTCTTACTCCTTCATTTACCAACGACATGAATAAACAGAACCCTGCTAGACTTCAACAAGATTCCTAGGGTCTAAATGCATGCCCATGGGGAATTTCTCAGGTTGCAGCAAAATGACAGAAAGTTCTAGAAATAAAACTAGAATAAACAGAACGAGAGCATTCATTGTAAGGATGGTATTTACCTAATAATTGAAAATATACGGAGGACTGAAATTATAGGATTATGATATAGGTGGTGCTTAATGAATTGACTTAATTTATTCAGTTTGCACTATGTCACATTTAATGAGCAGATTTATACTGTGTTTTGACAAGTATTTCAATATCATTAGATACTTTAGATACTTGTTATCTATTTTATTGTGTTTGGAGTATACCCATAGGTATTTTATTATATGACTGAATTATTGATAATTACTACTTCTATGAAAGTTTGTGCTGGTTCTAAAGGGAGCCAGGTAGGTAGAAAGAGCTACAAATATCCTCAAAACTCTGGATGACCAAAAGGAACTGCTGTTAGAAGCATACAGGACAAATCAAGCCAAAATCTCAAAAGCATAATCTCACCTGTAATGTTTCTTTGCACAGAAATAGTGTGAACACAATGCTTCTTTCTAGAAAAGGACAATGTAGTAATATTACAATTCTACTACAAAATCAACTTTTATCAGTGTCTCCCTATTTTGTCAAAAAAAGCCCATGTGTGTTCTTATCCATGAAAGCACAACACTCAATTCAAAGGAATTAAGGAAGGAGGACCATCCATCGTAATAGCTAGAGTAGAAAAGAGGACTGAGATGTATTTCACATAAATTTAAGATTTTTTTATTTCAAATCAAGAGGCAAAAAAAAAAAATTAAGTATCTTCTTTTAATCATGTACTTTCATAGGAGAAAAGCAATTTCTACCTATTTTTTCCTCATCTAGACATTCTTTTTCAGTTAATTTGTGTTAATGTCTGAGAAAAGATGAATATGGTTATATATACAAAAAACATCCTTTCATCAACCGAGTCAAAAAAAGTAATGAAGCAGATTTAGACTTTTAGAAGAAAAACAAACTGTAATGGAAACAGCAGTTCACCTCACTAGAGGACAAACACAGACTTGCCAACCTTGAAATAAAATGAAGAATATGTTCCAAAAGTATAATCACAGGAAGAAAGGAAGATAAACAAAAAGTCTTTGTAGAGAACTTTGTTCTCTATTGGGAGTGATATCACAATTGATCATCCTGTTATATAGAAAATCATCCTGTTATGTAGGGAATACACTCATGTCATAAGATTACAGGCATTTGGACCGTTATACCGTTATATAATGTCCAGGATCTATCTTTTCACAGTGGTAAAAGTAAATGCATATCAAAATGTATCCGACTGTTGGTTGGGGTTGTTTTTTCTGCATTCAGCAGTGATTAATACTGGGGGGGGGGGGGGGGGGGGGGAAAAACCCCCACCAAAACCAAAAAAAAAAACCGGAGGAGCACCGGC
>WTSP01001533.1:0-10365 GCA_025331215.1 Actenoides lindsayi | reverse complement strand
CATCGGACCAGAGGTGCAGCGCTCCGAGATAAAAGAGCTGGGGAAGAAGGGGAAGACGGGCAGCCAACAGAAGGAGAAACCATCTTGAACAAAAGGATGAAGGAAACAGTCCCGGAAAGTGCCACCGGAGCCAGAGGGGATCCATCGGCTGCACCCAGCTCCCCTGTCAGCCTGTGGGGCACGACTCCCCTGGGCTTCACAGCTCCACCGTCCTCCTGCAATTGTGTTTTCAGTTTTGCAGTCAGAACGTCACCCTCTGTCATATCATTTGTCCCCTGATGCTCCGAGGCAGTGCGGGGGCTGTGAGCAGCCAGGGCCGAGGGCAGGCCTGGGAACCCAGGGACTGGGGCACAGCACCCACCAAGCCCAAAAACTGCCCTACGGATACACCCTGCCCCTCTGTCACTGGCAGCAGTGGCAGTCCCCAGCACCAGGGGTCCTGTGCAGCCACCACAAACAGCCCCGGCACCCCGGGGATGGCCAGCAGCTCAGGAAGCGGGTGTCCACGCCAGCCCCACTCTGACTCACCTGAGGAGCATCCCAGTGACACGAGGAGGGAACCACGGCACTGGGCAGACAAGGGAAAGCACCAGTACAGCCGGCCCACCGCGGACCCCATCCCACACAACTGTGCTCAGGCAGCACAGGCAGCACGTGCCCAGGAGCAGGGGCACAGGGATGCCAGGATGAGGTGCTGCAGGGCACAGGGATGCCAGGATGGGGATGCCAGGATGAGGTGCTGCAGGGCACGGGGATGCCAGGACGGGGATACCAGGATGAGGTGCTGCGGGGGACAGGGACACCAGGACAACGGCTGCAGCCTGTTTTTCTGCACAAGTGCATTAAGCATTCTGCACAGCACTTTTGCTGTAAATCACTTCCTATTCAGGCTCACTGCTGAGGGTCTCTGAAGGTCGATTTTCCATGGTTATGACAACAAAAACTAAAATTGGGTCAAACCTGAAAGGTATTATCTTCCTCCAAGCTGCTAAATGCACAATAGTAATGAGGTTGGTTAAGCAATTCACCCACAGACTGCATTATTTGCTCTGAAGATGTATTAACCAGTTAAATGAGCGTGATAAGGCAGCTCTGCTTATTTCTCCCACCAGCCACACAGAAGATCTGAGGTTCTGGGTCTCCGTATGCCGGCTAATAACCGAGACCGCGGGCACACCGACAAAGGCGGCCGGCACCGCACCGCTCCGGGCCAGGCTCTGCCCGGCCTGACCCGCCAGAACACAAAGGGAACTTTAAAG
Source organism: Actenoides lindsayi (assembly GCA_025331215.1). Taxonomy (NCBI): domain Eukaryota; kingdom Metazoa; phylum Chordata; class Aves; order Coraciiformes; family Alcedinidae; genus Actenoides; species Actenoides lindsayi. Next base: position 9,106 of record WTSP01001533.1, on the reverse strand, counting down.
GCACCCAGCAGCTGAGAACCATTTGGAAAAAATAATTACACTTCCTCCCTCCCCTTTCTCTTTCTTCTTCTTAAACGCTCTCCCCACGTCCAGCCTCCAGATGAAGGAGCACGAACCCGCCGGTTGCCGTGGCACAAGCCCCACGCCAGGATGGGGGTTCATCCTGCTCTGTGGGGGCATGGGACAGGGGTCAAAACCCACAAAACCCACCCACTCATCTCGGGGTCCTCACAAGATGCCTCATGGCCAGCAGCCAATGGCTGCTGGCAGCCCTCCATACCCAGGCCAGAGTACCTACTGTGGTGGCTAAGGGGTAGCTGGGCAGGGCTTGGCCACGGCACCCACCCCAGGAGCCCCCACCCCAACGGGGCAGTTGTGGGACGCAAAGAACATTTGTTTTTACAGGATTTCTGCTGGTCTTCTGAAAACAAACACCCATATTAACGTAAATACAACTGATGTAAACAAGCACGACCCTACAAGCCATGTGCAGCTGTATGGAACGGAGGAGGAGAAGGAGGGAGGGAGGGAAGGAGGGAGAGAGGAGAAACACTTTAATTAATCCCTAAAACGAATGAGATAGAAAAACTCAAACTGCAGGGAAAGCATCTGGTACTGCTGCAGAAAGGGACTGCCCAGGACACAGGGTCATGCCCTGCCACATAATACCACCAGTGTCACCAGCTCCTGCCCCAGACACCCCCGGCACCACCCCGCCGGTTGGAGAGCACCCAGGGAGGGGAGACCGTGGTGGTGCCCGTGCCACGTGCCACAGCCCCACGCGGGGCCATCGCAGCGCTGCCCGCCCCGCCGCTGGCTCCCCAGCCGTGGAAGGCTGATGGGACCACGTCCTGGTTCTCCTGGCCACCTCCAGCCAGGCAGGAGGCACCGCTCAGCTCTCCTGGAGCTGGGTACCTGCAGCCCATGGCCCCGTGGTCCTGGCAGGGCCATCGCCGGGAGCAGTTTCAAGGAGTTTGCACAAGAAGGGGCTCAGTGGAGCTCAGGCTCTCGTGGCCCAACCTCCTCATGAGCTGCCCATGGGTCCCTGGCTCCATCTCCAGCACAGGGAGGGTCTTCATAGTATCATATCATTAAGGTGGGAAAAGACTCTTGGGATCATCGAGTCCAACCGTTAACCCTACTCTACAAAGTTCACCCCTAAACCATGTCCCTCAAAACCACATCTAAACGACCCTTAAACACATCCAGGGATGGTGACTCCACCACCTCCCTGGGCAGCCTACTCCAGTGTCTGTCTACTCTTGCAGTGAAAAATTTTCCCCTAACATCCAGTCTAAACCTACCCAGGTCACCCAGGAGGCCTGTCCCCAGGAACTCCACAGGTAGTCTGCCCCATCAGAGGATGGGAGACCAAAGGAGATGCCAGGAGGGTTCCACCACCCGCAAGAGGGACCCAGCTGGCGAGCAAGCAGAGGAAGCCCAGAGAAAGCCTCGGTGCATCTCTCCCGGTGATCCAGCTGGTGCTTTGCCAGGAGGAAGTAGGTGCATGGAGAACCGCCAGCACTTCCCAGCACAGAAGGATGAAGGTATCCTAAAGTGGGATCCCCATCGACAGAAGCTCTGGGACCAGCCCTACAAACTTCACGTGACCAAAATATGTCTGTGAAATGGTACCCGAGGAACAACAGGGAGATACCACAGAGCAGGGGATCTGAGCAAGGCTGATCAAGAGCTAAAGGGCTCCCATGGGGGCAAGAAGATGGGGCCAGACTCTTGTCAGTGGGGCCCAGAAACAGGACAAGGGGCAACAGACACAAACTGGAACCGAGGAGGTTCCATCTGAACAAGAAGAAAAAATTCTTTGGTGTGAGGGTGTGGGAGCCTGTGCCAGGCTGCCCAGAGAGGCTGTGGAGTCTCCTTCTCTGGAGAGATCCCCAACCCGCCTGGACACTGCGCTGCTGGGCCCCCTGCTCTGGGTGACCCTGCTGGAGCAGAGGGGATGCACAAGATGGTCCCTTGGACCCCACATCAAGGGCTGGGACCTGCAGTTATGGGTAGAGGCAGGAGACCCCCGCGTTGTGCCAGTGCTGCCCTCCACAGTGCAAGCAGCCTGGCATCGCTCTCCTGTCCAACACACCGAGCCCCCACAAGGTCCTCACGGTCATTCCCAATTCCAGCAGCCCACAGAGCCCTGCCCTGCCCCTGCCTGCACACACACCCAGCTCTCAAGGTGACACCCCGCTACCCAGAGATGGGTCCATCAGATCTGGCCTGCTCCTCCTCTCCTTAAGGGTCTCAAACCCCTCCCCTCACCAACAGCTACTCACTGACTGGATTTTAGAGAAGCTGCCTGTGGTCGGTCACCAGAAACCCTGCGGAGCCGGGAGCCAGGGAATGGGGGAATCCCTCATTCCAGCCAGAGGTGGGCTCCTGGCCCATAGGACAGCCACCACACTCAGCCCCAGCCCATCAGCAGCTCCAACCACATACACCCTTCATCCCGCGCCTGCAGGAGCCCAGGACACGGCGCCAGTCCTGCTGCTCTGGGCCAGCAAGGTCCTGAGGGACCATCCTTGATGCCAAACCTGGAGAGCAAATACACGGAGCAAAACTGACCACCAGCACTGCTCCTTCAAGAGCTCCAGCAGCTTTCTGGGTTCCCCTGCCAGCTGCGGCCCCAGAGCATCAGCTGCCCTGGCTGCATCCCCAGCTCCAGCGCCCACCTCTGCCATGGCGGTGGAAGGCCAGCCCGCCTGGCACAGCGCTCTGCCCTGGGAACCGCCAGCCCTTGTTCTCTTACCTTGGCACGGCGTTCATGCTGCGGAGGCTCCTCGGTGGCGGAGCCTCCGGGAAGGGTGGGAAGACGGAACCCCCCAGTACCTGCCCAGGCACCGGCGTCGGTGCCGCGCGAAGCTCCGCACCCCACCGGCCCTCCCGGCCGCCACGCAGCGTGCAGCTCCCGGCGCTGCCTTCGGAGCCGGCTGCCGCAGCGCACGCGTCCTCCCCCCTGCCCTTTCCAACGCCGCCGGTGATGGGAGGGAGTTAGAAATGCCAGGAGAAGCATCCCTCATTTTGAGAAGACGGATCATCTGAAGACTGGCAACAGCCCAGAGCCTGGAGAGACAAGCCCCAGATTTACGACCAGCGTGGATGAAGAGACAGAAGAGCTTTAGTGAACCTGGTTAAGACCCCATGGGAAAGCGACAGTGACAGACCCGAGTGACCCGGCAACCCCACCTCTCCAGAAGGAAAACAAAAGCAATGCCAGAAAGGAGCCCAACAGCCCCAGGGACCGCGAGGAGGGGGCTGCCATGGGACTGGGCATCCGGGGCCAACAGGACATACACCAGGACTCCGCACCCTGCTCGGGGACCAGGCAGATGCTGGGCCAGCAAAGCATCGCTGCTGGAGCACCCCGCACTGCCTGCGGCACTGATCCAGCCTCCCCCCTCCTCCTCCTCCTCCTCCTCCAAGGCTTCTTCCTCTCCTTCCCCTCTTTGTCATTCCTCTCAGCTCACGCCTCTTCTCTGCTCTCCTTCAGCAGCTCGCAGCACTAATCCAGGGCACCACCGCCCCGGCAGATCGCTCCACGCCGCTGACCAGGGTTTTAATGACTCCCCCAGCCGCAACTGGGGCTGATCCCACCTCCGCCAGCTCCCCCATCATTCCTCCTCCATAAAACCCCTGCATCCGATGAGACCCAGGCACGCTGTAGGGATGAGCGAGGAGGATCCGCCAGCTCCAGCCTCTGCCGGGATCTGCTCTCGCCTCACACCCAGGCTCTCGGCCACCCCAGGGACAAACGTAATCCCCCCAAAGCCCCAGCACCGTCCGGCTCCCCGGCACAGGTGACCACAGCCAAGGGCACCAGTGCAGCAGAGCTGGAGGGACGGCAGGTTGGTGGCACGCTGCGCATCCCTCGGGGACAGGGAAGGCACAACTGCGGCTCAGTGCTGGTCGGACAGACGCTTCTCAAGACATCGAGGCACGGGGCTCTGCAGAGGCAGGGACAGGCACAGCACCAGGGCTCTGCCTGCCTGGAGGATGGGCAGCACCCCGGGCTTCGGCTGCCCACATGCCAGCACCTGCCAGCTCCCAGCACGGGTGTCAGCGCCCTGCCGAGGGCTGGAGCTGCCAGCAGAGCAGCGCAGGGCTCCAGCGCGGGACGGAAAGCAAGGACCTCAGATCTCCTCCCCAGCTACGAGGCCGGGTGTCACTCAGGGGCATCTCATAAAGTTCAGGAAGGAAAATGCCAATCCCTGTCCCCAGAGCAAGGCTGCTCACGGCCAGACAGGCAGGCAAGTGCTGCCAGAGCAGAGGGACAAGACAGCTGCATGTCCCCCAGGCCAGCCCTGCCATCACCCCCTGCAAGGCCACCTCTGCATCCCATGTCCAGCTTTGGGACCGCGTGGGGTGACCCAGGCACTGAGGCGAGTCAGGCAGAAGGCCACGGTGACGGTCAGAGGTTGGAGCACAGGCCAGAGATGCAGAAGGACGTGGGGTGCTCAGCACAGAGATGGGCAGGCTCAGGGGCAGCGGGGTGGGTCACAGGGAGGCCGGAGCTGCGGCAGCGTGGAGGCTCTGGGCCTCTGTTTGCCATGTCCTATTTCCTCACCAAATCTTGACGCCCACATCAGCCAGGAGACCATAGCGACAAGCGGCAGTCTCGGACCAGCAACCCCAGCAGCCACCATCACACAAAACTGCTGGCAAGGGGGGGGTAGCCAGTTCCCTGCCTGGCACCACCACAGCTCAGCAGCAGCCCCAGCTACAGAGAGGAGAAGCAGATGAGCTGGGGACACTGGGGTTACCCCCCTGCAGCCCCCAGCCCGGCCTGACCCCTCGCTGCTGGGCATGCTGCTCGCTGCCAGGCTGCAGGTCCCTGCGTCCCATCCTTTAATTAACATTCCACATGTAAAGTTGGGATTGTAATTACTGCAACTGATTAACAGGCCGAAGGTAGCCCGTCTCCGAGGGAGCAGATTAGCAGAGGCTCTCTCGAGCTCCTGCTCTCACCTCGGCACTCTCAGTGCATTTTAAGCAGGGGCCCGATGCCCCCGCAGCCGGTGATTAATGGCGAGCCGGGCGCGGAGGACACGCAGCGGCTCTGTCCCCGCTGCTCTTCCCACGCTCCCACCGGGGCAGGACCAGGATGGGACTGGGCTCCAGGGGCCGTCAGAGAGGAGGGTGCTGGGCAGCGATTCTCAGAGCCTCCTCTCCCCGCTGCCAGCACAGCACCTTGCCCAGCTGCCGGGCAGGGGGAAGTGGGACACGATTCTCGAGGAGCCAAGGACCCTGCGCATGGAGCGGACAGCACCAGCTCAGACCTGCAGAGCAGTGAGGAGGTGCCTGAGAGCAGCTTCCCAGCACAAGAGGCAGCAGCACGTGGGCAGGACGCGAGGCTGCCTGGTCTCTACCTGCTCTCCTGTGCTGGTCGTGGGGCCGTTTCCTTGTGGTTTGGCTCTAACGAGGCCAGGGCTGGATGCTCGAGGCTCAGCCGTGCCAGGAGAGCCCTCGCTGCAGGGAGCTCACACCTTCCCCTCAAAACGTTCCTCTTAACGAGCTATTCCAGAAAATTAAGCAGCCAGAGTAAACTCCCATCACCCTGGCTACTTGACACCCCAGGATGCCAGTCACCAGCCAATCCCACACCAGGTCTGCAGAGCCATGGGGCCAAGGCATCCCATGGGAGAGCATCCGTCACCTCCCAACCCATTCAAGCGCATCCATTACCCCCCAACCTATCCGAGCTGCTCCCAGCAGGAGGCAGTGGGAAGGGAACCCAGCCCTGCTCCACAGCTACCCCCCAGCACCCAGCCCAACCCCATGGCAGCTCCCCAGTGCCCAGCCCGGCCCCATGGCTGCCTCCCAGAGCCCAGCCTGGCCCCATGGCTGCCTCCCAGAGCCCAGCCCGGCCCCATGGCAGCTCCCCAGCGCCCAGCCCGGCCCCATGGCTGCCCCCCAGAGCCCGGCCCTGTCCCACAGCGGCCCCACTCCAGGATAGCTCAACTCCTCACCTCTTTTCTGGTTCCTCCTCCCGCTCTGCCCGTGCTGGCAGCATCACCCTGCCACCGAGTCCTGCCCCAAGGGTACCACAGCCTCCTCCAACACCAGGCAGAGACGTGCCAGGGCTCGGGACACATGACCCTTCCCCTGTTGGTCCTGCTGCTGTACCCCTAAGCCAAGCAGCTCCTCGGCCGAGGTCTCCACACTCTGTGGATGTGAAAGTATCCCACATCCCCATCTCGCCCCTTCCCGGCTCACCCGCAGCCCCGGACCCCGCGCTGCTCGCCCGCGATCGACCCGGGGTGTGCAAAGGGGAGCCGCTGGCAGGAGCGCGCCCCACGCGACTCCAGTAATTACAAGCAGATAAGGCTATCAGCTGTAATTAACCACTATCCACAGGCAGACCGCTCGGCTGCAGAGACTTTCTTCCCTTCTTTTCCCCAAGACTGCAAAATAAATTATCCTGCAAAGTTAGCAGAGGCTGAGCTATGGAAACAATTAAACAAAAATTAAATCTAATTCATTTATACTCTGAGCACAAAGTGGATAATGTGGGGGTTTTCTTCTCTCTCCTCTCTTTGCCTTGGTGTTACAGAGGACTATTATGGGAAATTAATCACAGGGAAAAGCAATGAACGTGATCTATCGCTCTTTAAAAGTGCACTGTAGTGATTATATAAAAATCTATTAGAGAGGCCAGGAAATAGAAGAGTGACACCATTTAAAAGGAAAAAAGGAGCCAGGGCTGGTGGCAAAGGGATCAATTCCTTAACAGACAGATGCGTGGCAGAGGGAGCGGGACGAGGTCAGACCCACGCAGACCGTGGCCAGCCCCTGAACCGGGATGGCTTCGGGGGACGCGGCCGGACCCCGGGGCTGCGCTGGGCTCCGCACTCTGATAGTGCAGCCAAGTGCCCAGAGCGGGGCTGGGGTTGCTGCTGCAGGAGGGGCTGCTCAGGGCTCCCACTAAGCCCAACCCCTGGTTCCCGCTGCCGGCACGGTCACACCAACGCGGCACGCGGCGCCCCGGTGCTGTGCGGGCTCCTAGCCCCGGCATGTCCTCTCACCTCCTGGGGCTCTGGAGCTTGCCGGGGGCTGCAGGGGAAGAGCAAAAAGCTGGGGTGACGGCCAGAGCAGTGCTGGGGAGCTGGCTCTGCGATGCTGTCCATAGAGGAACTGGGTCAGCACTGGCTGAGCACGGCCGTCCTGCCACTGGCCACAGGCAGAAGATGCTGAGGAGAGCACAGAGCCAGCAACAGTGGGTAACTGCCCTGCCTGGCACAGCCCCAGTGCCCACCCCAGCTGCAGAATCCCAGCCAGAGGCAGAACCAGCAGCTCACAGACCCCAGCAGAGCTGGAGCTGCTGGACTGGCTCTGGCTGCACCTCCACGGACACCGCCCTGGGTTTCACCACCCAGACCAGCACCGCTTCAGCCCCTTCTGCCCAGGCAAGGACAGCCACCCCTGCACAGCTACAGCATCCCATGACAGCCCACGCAGCTTGGGGGGATCCCGGCACTGCCACCATCCCAGGGTGCCCAGGAGAGCAGCCCCATCATTAAGGATGATTGCGAGAGCAGACCCTCCCTGCACCAGCAGTAAACAACTCGGACCCTGCCTGGCCACCCCCGGCACTGCCAGCCCCCAGCACACGCTCGGCTGTTTAACGGCTGCGATAAAACCTTCACTGAGGCAGATTCCACCATAAATCCCAGCCCCGGGCCAGCCTGACGCTTTAATGACACCATCAATCCCTGAGGAGCCCGCGGCGGAGCGGTGGGACACGCGGGCTCCAGCCCCAGCACACGGCCAGGCAGGGGCCGGATCCCCGGACCCCACGGCGAGGGGTCAGGGTGACCCCGAGCCCCACAGGGAACTGTCCCAGGGCCAGATCCACAGCGGCCGGGGAGGGGACAGGGCAATGCTCCGAGCAGTGCCGGCGGGTGCCACAGCGCAGGGATAAGTGTGCGGCAAAGCAGCCATCGGCTGCTCGGCTCCTGGTGCACGACGGGCATCTTGTGCCAATGGGCAACCCTGTGCCAACGGGCAACCCCACACTAACGGGGTCACCTGAAGCCAGCACCCCCGAACCAGTACAAACACTCCACCAGTGCTATGCTAACCCAGGCAAACACCTTCATGTCAATTTAACAGGAGTTTCTGCTCCCCACCAGGCAAGTGGGAGCCAAAGGCACCACTCTCCCTCCAATGCATCTGTTCAATGATTTGGAAAAAAAAAATAAAAGAGAAAAAAAGAGTTGAAAAGGAAAAAAAAAAAATCCCTTTGATCTCAGCAGCCCATTTGTTTAGCCCATGCCAGGATTTAATTGAGAAGGGATGTCCTTGAATAAATGCGGAGATGTCCTCGCTCCCCGGGAAGTCTGCTGCGAGTTGTGCAATCCACCGTGTGAGGTTTTCTGCTCGTCCAGGGACATTCTGGGACAAGGCAGCCCCAGGGCCACTGCTACGCGTCGGCCGGCCGGACCCTGCACAGCTCCCTGCCAGAGCTGAGCCCACTGCCGTGCCACGGGGCCGGGAGAGGGAAGCACAGAGCCCCGAGGGACAGGGGGACGCCGCTCTGCCCCCAGACCCAGCGTAGCGAGGAGCTGGGGGGTCAGCTCCTCACGGCCACCACTCCGGAGGCTGGAGCAGCCGTGCTCCAGGGAGGAGGACGGGGGGTGCTTGGCACTGTCAGGGGGGCTGCAGGTGGGATGCAAAGCCCTGGAGAAGCCAAGTTACGGGACGGCAGAAGGCGAGGGGCAGCCTGTCCCCAAGAGCTGGTACTTGTGCCAGGGGTGCCGGCACCGTCCCCCGGCAAACGCCTTCCACGCTGCCAGGCTTGGCAAGAGAGAAGGAGCCGCAGCAGAGAGCCCACCAGCCGTGGCAGGGACACTGGCATCACCGGCCACAGCAGGCACCTTCCTGCTCATTTCCTCCAACCAGCCCCTGCCAGCACTGAGCACCCCAGTCCCCCAGCCCTCTCCTGACAGGTGCCTCCTGGCAAGGGACAGATCCGAGAATCATGGAATTGTTTAGATTGGAAAAGCCCTTTCAGATCACGCAGTCCAACCGTTCCCCAGCACTGCCAGGGCACCACTGACCCCTGGCCCTCAGCACCACAGCTCCACGGGGGGCTTGG
>WTSP01001530.1:51525-74186 GCA_025331215.1 Actenoides lindsayi | reverse complement strand
TGGTTGGAAGGGACCTCCAGGGTCATCAAGTCCAACCTTTATCCTAGCATTTCTCTAACCACTACACCATATCCTCAGCCATGTCAGATTTCACAGAACCATAGAACTATTTAGATTGGAAAAGACCCTTAAAATCACTGAGAGGAACTGTAATTTGGATGGGAACATAGGAGCAATGGCATCTTCTGTACAATATGCCAACCACATCTATCTCTGTAGGTCTACAGATCTAAGGAAACCAGGGTTTCATGTGCAAACTATCAGGAAGCCTAACAAGTTGTCAGCTGCATTTCTCTTGCTCCCCAAACATGCTTTTTATCGTTTTGTTTTTTTTTTTTTTCCCTTTTATTTTAAAAAAAGACAAAAATTGCCCTTGGTTATCTCCTGGGGAAATGATGAGGCCACCTAAAGGAGACAGAGCACTTAAGGTCAGACCTCAATGTACAGTAAATCCAAGGACTAGTGTGAGCCCTTGGTTTCAACCCCCTTCCCTGAAGCAGGCAGAGGCTTTTCCCTCCGTGCTGCGATTGTAATTAGAGTGACAGTGTTTCAGTGCTATCTGGTTAGCTGCAGGGCTTTTCCTTTAACAAAGTCAGAGGTTAATTGCTAATATTGTATCTGTGCGTAATCGCTTCTCACAGGGTGCTTTGCATTGCATGGTGGGGGAAGAAATGCAAACTTCTCATGTTCCTTGCTTGGGAAGCTGCTGTGTATTTCCAGCCGTACCCTGGGCTGGTGCTACTTAATTGTGATGTGAGTTTAACAACCTGCTGTAGTGCAACTCATGAGGGTTTTGTAGAGGTTGTTGTGTTCTTCACATGTAGGGATGAGCTAAGTGATTATTTAATACCCCCTAGAGGTCCACAGGTTGAAGCACAGGGATATAAACTGATACTGGTTAAAGGTCTCATCTGAAGCCTTTGGCAAAACCTGGCCTTCTGAATGAAGGACATGTGCTTTAAGATTTTAATTTTAATGCTCTGGGGCTAATGTCATACTTTACCAGCCCTTGAGACATGGGGAGCCTGAGCTCTTTGAAAAGCAACCTCTTCAAAGGTGGAGAGAATGAGACTTTTATTTTGCTGAAAGGTCTATGGAAGAGGAAATGCCTTTCATCTCCCAGCACAGCCTGCCTTGGTTATATCTTCAAACCATGAAACTGTAACAACAGAAGTCCTTACATGGTGGCTCAAGGTCCAACATGGGAACAACCACCCTGCCTCACGGGAGATCCTACCTCCATCAGTAGGGCATGTCTATTAAACCACAGCATACTTGGGCAATGAGTTAGTATGCATGGGATAGACTCTTCTGACTGCTGCAGGTTGGGAACCATGTTTGTCCACCTCTCTTTGACCTTCTCAGAGAAATTAGGTCCCCTGATTGATTGACTTCTACACATCCACACTATGAAATAATATGGGTCAGTGGTGTTTTGTTATCCTCGGAGGAAGTGTCATGGCACAGATCAGGTCCACATTGCTCAATTCTGTCTCTGTGCAAAACGGAATATTCCCTGGTCTGTGCTATCCTCCCGACCTTGCTTGAACATTGCCTGGGAGAGTATTGATACAGCTGGGACAAAGCAGTATGGACTTGACCTGAGCCCCATCTCCAAGCTTGTTAGTTTGGCACAGGTAGCTATTTCAGCTGTGGGCTAAGAGCCTTCCTGAAGAGCCACTGATACCATCATGAAGTCTTCGCTGAGTTGAACACACACAGCTTTATTTGTTCAGAGTTCACTTAGCTCCTTATTAGAAGGAACTGACCAGGGCATGAGAAACATCCTTGGTGTTCAAACAGTCAAATTATTTTTAAAAACTCCATGGCTCTCCACAGCTCAAAGTGTCATTACATTACAGGTGGGAACAGAGCAACTACTGTGGAGGGTGAGCACCGTTAGCCAGTGGTGCACCTTAAATCTCCCTGAGAAGTACCAGAGGAAGCAATGCAACCTTCAGAACAGCAGCAATGCAATGGCATAGTCACAAGAGCTGCCTCTTTCCAACCTCACTTATTTACTGGTTGATCTATGGCCCGAATGGCACACGGGAGCTAAAGCTGTAGCTCAGAAGAGCCTTGTGTTGTGTGTGCTTTGGTTGCAGTTTTTATGCCTGTCAAGGGGTTCTTTGGATTCTTGCTGTCTCCCAAAGAGGCAAAAGACCTACAAGTGGATTAGAAGAACAAACTCACAAACCAACGTTGCTCACCTTTTCTCTTTTGACTTTGATTTTTCGTGGAACTGGAACATATGTGCTGTTAAAAGAGAAAAAAACCAAAACACCAAGATTAATAAAAGCCCAACATATTAATATTTTCATGTATTTCCAAAGAAAGAAAGAGTATTCTTCATGCACAGTAATAAATTCAAGTTATTTAAAAGTAATAAATTCAAGAAGTTGTTGGAAAATACGGCTGCAACTAAGTAATACAGCATGAAAATAACTGAGCTGTCACCGAAGCAAGTTTATAGGAAGGCACTGCATTTTAAAATTTTCAAGTTAATTATTAACAGTAGGACACCAGAGATTTAGTTGACGGTATACTGTAGAGCCAGTATTACATAGAGCCTGTGACTGCTAATTCTTGGATCATGACTGCTACAGTCTTTGCACTTCGATGAGAGGAAGGGCTTTCTATTTAATTTCATGGCAGAAAAACCTCTTCCCACCAGGGGGAGACTGTTCCCCTCCTAATACCTGCAGCTACTGCATCATTTTCAGAGTAGGTGATAGTAAAGTCCCTAATTTCTGTGGTTATGTGCAACTAGGGAACAGCCCCTCATCAGCAAGTTATTCCCTTCCTCCCCAGGGGTATGCTGAAGGCTTCCTGCAGTTCCAAGCATACAATTTCCAAGTCATACCTTATGACTGGGTCAAAATCATAACTCATGTCTTGAAAAAAAAGAAAATTCCCCATATCTCACACACAGAGCATGCTGGCATTTCACAGCTCATGACTGTGAAAGAAAATAATCTCTCTGAGTTTGTTTCAAGTGAAAAAAATCTGGTGAGCTGGCCTTGTAATTGGAGTATATCCCAAAATACACCCTGCATACTTTTTAGATGGGTTGTGTAAGAATCACCAAAGCCTTCCATTAATTCATCCTAAATGTTTCTGCTTGATTTTTGGTAACAACGAGGCTCCTGTCATTATGGTTTTATTTCTATTTGAACCATGGATCATCAGCACTTTGAAACATCAGTCTTCCCAAACCAGTGGTCCTCATCTCTTTAGGTACTTCTGGGCATCCCTGACCCGTGATCCCTGCTCTTGGCTGGGTGCAGTGTGAGAGATGACAGATAGGTTCCAGTCTACCCAGGATGTGACACAAAATGATACTAACAAAAAGGACATCCATGCAAACTTCTTAATCTGCTCTCAGCAAATTTGCTCTTGCATCTGCTTCTTGTATCTGCTTCCTACATCTGACCTTGATTACCAAAGTCAGTAGAAGTAAGCTTGGTGATCCTATATCCTTTCTGTGGTTATGAAGACAAAAAAGGCTCCTTTGCTGGAAAAAATCTCCTCATTATTATGTGAATAAACACCCAATCTTTTCTATAAAGGTGATGTGGAGGAAACAAGAGGGCCATATTACATGAGTATTAGCTAGGTACAGGAGAAGACCAAAAAGAATGGTATGCAGTATTCAAGACAACATTTGCAGACAGCTCTGATCCAACTAGGAAACTACTATAGATCTTGTCAGATGACATTAGTCATTTTAATTGTGGGCTTTTTCATTTTTTCAGAAAAAATACCCAAGTTCTGCTGTCACTTGGCTGTCACTTCATACAACCACATAGAAAGTACTGGCATGCTGATTAAGACCAAATGGAGACCTCTGACAATATGATCATGTAGATCTTGTGCTGCACAGCAGCCAGGGAGTTAGTGACCCAGGAAGTACAACACAGGAGTGGGTCAAAGAGTGAAGCCTGTGATGAAGGTGGATACAGAAGGAATACATACTATTTGGAAAACATCTTCTATGAGCCACTTTGTAGGGTTCTAGTGAAGTCTACCACCATTATTTGTGACCTTGTAGAGGACATTTACTGTACCCTTGGCCCAAGTGGAAGATGCGGAACATTTTAAGGAATATAAAAATTGTTCTTCACCACACCAAGACAAGATACATGGTGCCCTTTTTCACTATTGAGATTTCTGCAAGACCTGCAGAAGGCAAGTTAAGGCAACTAGGCTAAATATATGACTGATGAGGACCTGAAGGTTTTCTGTCCCAGAAGGCTTTTTTTGGTCTTTTCTGGGATAATGCTCAGTCTTGGAGACCTTTGAAATGAGACATCCAACAGTCAAATGGGACATGTCTGAGAAAAGCATTCAGCTATCAATTCAATCTAATATTAAAAAAACCATCTGCAGTTTGGCTTTTGTTTTGAACCATAAAAATTGCTTGAACTATAATACTACTGGGGGGAGAATACGATTAATTCACAGGTTTTGAGTCTTCCAAAATTATTACTTAGTCTGAATGGGATGCAGAAAATTAAACATTGTGTAAAAGTCTAACCAATACAGGACGCCTACCTTTTTTAACAATGAGTGCGCCTAGGTTCTTGTTAACCTAGCCTCAGTTGATAGTATGCAGCCTGTGCACAAGACATGATGGCCACGCAGGTCAGGGTAAGAAGGTATTTCTTTTCTAAAACAGTGACTGGGTTTCATTTTTATTTCATGCCTTCTCTCCCTTACAAATGTACAGTCTGTGATTTCATTATACACTCTATCTGACAGTGTGTGTTTAATGTGTGCTCTTCGGTTTATTCTGCTAGCCTGAAATTATGTTACATATATTTTTATGATTTGTGTTTTCTGGTTTTATTATTCCAGCATGTACCACCTTATTAATTACGCAATTTCCCTGATTTGAGTATGACAAAAATCTCAGTATACTGGTATTTCTTCCATGCGGTTAAATACTCACACACAAATTTATACCAGATGCTTACCAAGCCCATGTATACAATGTAATTATAAATATATAATATATTCTGTAATTTATTAAGCAAAAACCTTTTTTTTCCTGTGCTGTGACTGCCTTGTAGTCAACCAGTTTTATCTTCCTGGTAGGCTAAGGCCTCTCTCAACTTTACTACTCCAACCCCACTTGCTGCCACTTCTGAGGGTAAATACTTGACAAAAAGTATTGAACAGCATTGCAGTGTGCGCACAGAGCAGTGACAGTGATGGAAACATGGAAGCAATGGAAGCAACTGGCTCCTCTTCCTAGAACAGGCATGGATATAACGAAGATGCAGTAAGGGGCTTCATTCAAAGGCCCTTGGAAGGCAGTTAGGAGCTTTCCATGCTTCTGATAGGATTTGGATCCAGGCTTAAGGGCAGAAGTTCTCAAACTTTTAAATCAATATAGCTTCTAAGAGAAACCAAAACACAAAAACTAAGCTTTGCAAAAAATGTGGTATTTTGTAACCAATTTTCTAAGTGGGCTGATTTTTTGAAGTTATGAGTGTGCCCTGAAGATGGATTTTTTCAAGACAACTTATGATCGTATATACTAGGTGCTGGTGGCAAAAAAGGTAAAAAGAGACTAAACCAGATTTGTTACAAGTCAAGAGAATCTTAAGAAGTGAAAAGAATCTAAAATGCATTTGCAAAGAGAGAAAAGAAAAAGAAAAGCAAAAATAAAACTCCATTTGTCATTCTATCAAAAAGTTTTCCTTAAAAATGCAAGGTAAGTGTTATGCCCAGTCAACAGGGACAACAGGGACATGCTTTTTCAAGTTTTTAATCTTCTGAGACTCTGAAATTGGGGAAAAAAGTTGAAATGTCTTGAAATACTCCTCTCTGGAATAAAGTAATGTAATCTGCTCTTGCTGTCTATGTGTAGCAGGGTGTCACGGAGCAATCCCACAAGGTTATGGTTTTACATCTCGCAGATAACCTCACACACAGTACAAATCTCAAACATTTCAGTCTCTGGATTAGGGAAAGACAGCTTACAGGAAGGGTGAGAACCTGCTTGCAGACATCCAGAAGAAACAGGTGTTTTGTTCACATTGTTAATTCTCGTGCTGCCAAAAAATGTATTAAGTGGGGCAATACTAATTTCTGAAAGCACTCATAAAGAAGAAATGGAGAATACTGGTGTGGTGCATTCTTGCCAGGTAGAACATGTGAATTTAAGGCCAAGGCACACACTAGACACACAAAACACATAGAGCAATGCACTCCACTGCACAGCTCTCATTCACGTTCCACCAGGAAAGACAGACCTAACTCCTCACTGACCTGTCATGGGGAGGATGCTGTGGGTGGAGGCCTAAGTGCTGTGTGAGCAACCTGCACATCTTTCTCTGCCTTCCTTGTCCTCTTCTGCAAGTGGGATAACATACACTGGAGCATCACTTAGCCACCAAAATGTCTCAGGTGGGAGAATCCAGGCGTCTAGGACCACCACTAAATGAATAACCTACTAAACACCTGATTCTACAGATGGCTTTCTGATGGGTACGTCTGGGTATGGGCATGCTGGCTGCACTCCTAAGAGACTGGAAAGGAGAAAGGATGAGAAGAAGCCCCGAAATGAGGCACTGAACCTCAAAACCCAGGAAACTGCTGCTCAAACTGGTGACCTCCAGAAGCAAAACCTTCCCTTTTCATTTCTCTGACACCACTGTGCGGGCCTGTGAAGAGCTGGACCTGGATCTTCACCCCAAAGACTGCACTGTAACACTAGGCTTTTCCTAGAAAGCAAGTGTTTAGGACTGAACTCTGACCTGAGAGGGTCTTGTACAAGCCCCCGAGACCTCATCAGAAACAGAGAGATGCCCAGTGCAGGCTTTAATCTCCTACAGCAACATGAGGTGCAGGAGCTCCCACCCCTTCAGCCTGCCCTTACTCACAAGTTGATGGTGCCCGTGGTGAGAGCGGTGACAACCCAGCGCAGGTCCAGGGTTTTGAAGGGGATCAGGACCATGCTCACATTTTCTGCCAGCTCTTTGTAGCTCTCAGGGTAAATGAAGTGATGAGTGGTCTTGCTCCCAACATCTGATTCATAGCCAGCAGTGGGAGCACGGTTCATTCTGCAGCCCAAAAGTAAAAAGTGAGAAAGTGAAGAAGCAGTAGAGGAATTAGGTAGGTACAAACAGATGTGAATCTCTTCCCCAGATAATTTGCTTGAGGTGGCAGGAAAATGGTCCCATGGCTAAGGAGAGTGCTGTATGCAGGCTCTCCAGACAACCTTGAAGGAGTGTTAGGGGTCTTCAAGCAAGCTGAAATGACCACCACCTATGTAGATAAATTAACAGTAAATAAAAGGTCAGCTTTAGTGTGGGATTCCTTGGACTCAATGGGAGTAGACACCAAGCAGGTCTATCTCTGAGCACATCCTTGTGTTCCCTTTACAGTTAACGGAGAACTGTTCAAAAGAGTGGTGAGTCCATTAGGACACATCTCCTGTCATTCTAAAGCTGCAGCCTCCAGCAGGTGAGAAAAACACTGCCCTGAAGTCCATCAGCTTGAGTTCTTGCAGTGCCATTCCCCCTCATCCGTATAGGTGCATTTGGATGTCTAGGGTCAAGGTGACAAACCATGTTATGTGTGATGAGAAACACCAAATACTTCTTATGGTCCTGCCATGAAAAGGCACCAAAGCCACCGTGACAAATCCAGGACCTGCTGCTGACAATTTACTCGAGCCTTACTTCATAGTGTGTCCTCCAACTTTCAGTACATCTACTTATAGTCACTCCACCTGAACATGGTGTGCTTTAGGTAACCCCGGGGCCAGTGCATGGAGATCTGCCCAGGACCCACTAGGGGTCAGTCAAAACGTGTTGGCCAAACACCTTACATTGGATGTATCAGGGAAGTGGGTAGGGATTTCTGAACCCAGGACTGCAGAAATACTTCTACAGTTGTGTTCACTTCTGAAAGCAACGCTGGTAGAGATCTGCATGGTTCTGTGGTGCAGCGTAATGCAGATTAGAGATCCCCAAAGTGGCTCTGATTGACTTTGCATGAATCCCTGGTGCTGTGTAACAGTAAGGAGAAACCCCCAAGCTGGCTCTGAGCAGAATGAGGTTTCTGTGCAGCCCAGTGGAGTCTTTTGCAGAGACATTCACTCAAAGCCTGGCAGAAATGCAGGGAGCACAAGGAAGGATGCAGCTGACAAGGTGATGAGGAGCATTGTACATTGCCAGAGAACATGCTGCCCTGGTCACTGATAACAGGGGAGGTAAAATCTGTTTATCAAGTCTATGCCAGGCTGTGTTACTGCAGTGGTTCCCCAGGTGAATTAATTAAATTCCTTTTAACTCCCTCAAAGGGAATTATTAGTGTAGGCAGAATAGCCTGACAGCCTGCACGGACTTGTTACAGAGTTAGCCTCTTCCCTGCCAGCAACTCACATAGTACTGTGTAGAAATACTAGTAAAGCATGAGACTTACTATGTTTTACCTTGAGATTAGTCACTCTAAGGTGTAAAATACAGGTTGTTTGAGGTTTTTTTACTGTAAGTTTTTTTTCTACTTGTTACAAAGCCAAGGGTAGCATCGCAACCTGCCCTCGGGTCTGTGTACCTTCCCCACCATCCATGATGTGACATGGCAGAAGGCAGAGGTCACATCCAGTCTCAGCAGGAAGAACTGAGCAGGAATTTCCTTTCATCATGACAGTAGATAGTTAAACAAATAAAAGTGTGCTGGAACACAATGTTTGGAAGGAAAGGTGTCCCCTCGGACTCCCTGGCTCTTCCCTGCACTTGGCTGTATTGCCAGAGCACGTGCAAGTGAGTATCAGTCACCAGAGATTTTGGTTGTCAGATTAACACACAGAGGGGTTACCTTCTCTGCATAAATTTCCACAGTGAATCCTCAAGCCTACAGATCTGACTTGAGATTGCTAAAATATAAATCCAGTTCAATTTAAGGTCAAGGTTCAATTCCAAGTCATGTTTGTCCCTTGCCAGTTATGCATGGCTACAGGAAGGGCAAGGCCTCAGAACAGAACATACATGTGAGTGTGTTACTCTTTACTTACTACTCCAAAAAGTAGCTTTTGAGTCTAGCAAAGCCTTTTCTGCATGAATCTGAAAACATAGGCCAAGCAAGAGGATAAAGCGCCCAAATGGGAATGGGTCTGTCTCCATAGTGAGGGACATGGAGTCCCTCAGGAGGGACATACACCTCAATTGCTTCACATTTGCAATCTACAGGACTAATGTCGAGGTCTCTTCACTTCCCTTCATGGATCTGAAGACCAGGTTGGCTGCCTCTGCCTATGGGGAGGTACTTTTGGCAGAGAGCAAGGCATCCAACTGAAGGAAGCAACTCCTGAAATGATTTATCATGAACATTTAGATGTTATTGGAAGACTCTACATCATGCCCAGGACATGGTTTCTGGCTTAACAGTTCAAATATTGTTGATCTTCTGCTGATTCACTCTTGACTTTGGTGCACAGGTTCCTACTAAAAGTTATGTTATTTCTGAACCCATAATCTTACATGTGCCAGTTTCAACAGCAATCCCTCCCTTCCAGGCCCTCTGACCTGCCCTTCACTGCTTCCCAAATTGTGCTGTACTGGCAGTTGCAATGTGAAAGCTGGACAATGCATTGGAGATGAACTTAGCCCAGACATCTTCATTGCCCTCTGGGTTATTGACTCTGCTTACCTAGTTCCTCCTTGTATTTCAGTAGGACAAAATAGACAGCCTTCACTGTCTTGAAAGGAAGAGGTGATGTGACCCTTTACAAAACAACCGCAGCCAACCAGTTGTCTCCTGTCTGTTGCGAAGTGACTTCGGCTTTCCCACCCTAATGTTGCTTAAGAATGAACCAATGCAAGGAAGTCAAATCTGATACAGTCAATTAAGTCTGTAAAAGACCACTTTTGAGTACTAGCTGCAGAAATAACTTATACTCAAACATGCAGGTTTTTTGAGCTATATTTTTTAACAGAGGCAATTATGGATAGTGCAGAACAAGCTACAGTATCAACACCTATTCACGTTTGGTTTTTTCCCCAAGCTAAAACATGAGGTCCTATCTCCGTGTGTTTACATCCCTGGATTTGATGTAAGTACCAGGTTTCACCAGATAGCCCCTGAAATCTTGTTTGCTCCCTTGGGTCCCAAAATACCAGTGAATCTTAACCAACAGAAACATCTGGAGCCGAAGTGGTGCCTACTCACCTGAGCACAAAATCATGGGAGTCAATATCTTGGCCATACTGAGACTGCCGAAGGTTCCCCGAGTTGCCCACGACGGCACATCGCCTGCAGGTGTAAGTGCCTCGCTCCTGCAGGGGATCCCCATCCCCAGGAATGATCCCAAACAATTCCTTGAGAGTAGCATTAATATTCTTCGGAGTCTTCTCTCCTTGCAATTTCTGTTAGGGAGAAATATCACTCCAGGTTACCAATATAGTTAGCTTTTCTGCAAGCAAGACATAGCTTCCAGTGTTTTCTCAAAGACCATTCTTGCATCTACCTGCAGACACTGTCTCCTGCAGCATGTGTTACGTAACCTGGGGTTGGAGCAGAATTGTGGAAAAACATGTGGGAAATCCCTTCCCATTAACTTTTTAACTTGGTTCTCCTTTCCCCCTCCTTCTGCTTGAATGCCCACACCTCCTCAATCACTATCTAGACACGGTGGAACAGATCGTGCTTTCTCATCAAGGCAGACCTTAGCAGAATAAATGTTCCTCTGGGGTCTATAAACTTAATCCCACCTTGGGCCAGATATCTTCTGTTAGGATACGTATAACACTTCTTTCAACCCTCCTTGGAAGGACAGAAGCATCTCAGGGAACCTGACAGAACACAGAAGTGGCTGACACCCCTATCACGAATAAAGTAGGAGATCTTACTGCTGCTGTTCTGGACTGTGGAGGAACCAGTTGTTAGTGCAATAGAAAACTACGGTAAAGTAGAATTAGCCCTGAGGGTTGAAGATGTGAAATCATCTAAAGAATTCTCCAGGATGAAGAAAACCACACGGACCTTGATCATTGTGCCTGTTGCCATGGAAGGAGAACCTTTTGTAGCAGCTCTGTGGTGCATGGTGGAAACAATGCCTGGACTGTGAAGGTACAGCCAAGGTGCAGGGTAGGTGATGGTCAGACACTCCCTTTCTGGTGTTCTGCTCTTTGAGGGCTACTAAAGAGGTTGGGAATGCTGGCAGGCTCACAAAAAAAACACTGCCCACCCTTGTGGTGCCACTTGCTTGCAAGCCCACAAAGCGAGAACAGCTCCTAACACAAAATCTGTCAGCCCAGGGCAGGAGAGACAGGGAGGGAGAGAGGAGAAACACCTTTTCCCATAACTGCCAGCAATGCTCTGGGGTAAATTGGCTTTAGTTTCTGATGTGTTTCCCTCAACTGCACCAGGAACTGTTAATTTGTCCTGCTCTCTCTCTCTCACACACACAGACACAAACAGATATATCACTCTAATCTTTGTTTAAATTCCGTGTTGTCTCTTTGCAGAACTACGTAAAGGAACCTTATTTGAACTGAATTCAACAACAGGTCTGCGGAGCTCAGAGCCACATGACAACACAGGGGGCAAGAACTTGAAAAAAAAGAAGACAAACAAATGTTGCATACATAGACTTAATCTTCCTGCTAATCCTTGCTAGCTTATATACTCATGTATTGACTGTACAAGGTGATTAGGATGCAAGGTAATTAAGAAGCACAGGCAAGCACTGTCATTATTACCACGTATGTCGCTGTTTAGCAGATAGTTCAATTATTTCAGTAAAAAAGGTTATCACAGAATCATTTTGGTTGGAAGAGACCTTTAAGATCATCAAGTCCAACTGTTAACCCAGCACTGCCAGGTCACCACTAAACCATGTCCCTCAGCTCATCCACACATCTTTTAAATGCCTCCAGGGATGGGCACTCAACTGCTTTCCTGGGCAGCCTGTTCCACTGCTTTACAACCCCTTCTGTGAAGACATTTTTCATAATATCCAACCTAAACCTCCCCTGGTGCAACTTGAGGCTATTTCCTCTTGTCCTGTCACTTGTTACTTGGGAGACCAGACCAAGCCCCACCTCACTACACCCTCCTTTCAGGTAGTTGTAGAGGGTGACAAGGTCTCTTCTGAGCCTCCCTTTTTCCAGGCTAAACAACCCCAGTTCCTTGCAGCCTTGAAGCCTTCAAAATAAGTAAGAGACTTCACAGATGTCTTATAGTGTAGTATCAGGTGTATAATGTAGAAAGATCCCACCTTTATTTAAAAAGGAACTTATTTGGAGTTATTTGAACACATCTGTGCATATGCCCGTGTATACTCCCTCTCTGTAAAGGAGCTAGTTTCAACTGTATTTAAGAAATGAAAGGGAAAACCACCAAACATGCAACAAAACATTTTTAAGAAGGTAAAAAAACCCCAAACAAAAAAACAACAAATCAAAACAAACCAAAACAACACAAAAAAACTACTCTTGAACTGATTTTGCCTGAGGAAATTCAGGTATGGAAGGTAACTTCCAGAAAATTCTAAGTACCTGAGCCCCCTTTATAAGCTACATTGCTTTTTCAGGCAGAATGATAGCATCAAGAAAGGAAAGGACCTGGAGTATTGACTTCTGTTTGATCCGTTAAAAAGGTAAGAAACATCATCAGGGATAAGCACTTTCACTTACACAGGACAAGGATCTGCCTTTTCCTTCTGGTATGCTGCTGTTGGTCTAAACTCTAATGCAACCAAGCTAAAACATGGGCACCACCATCATCCTATGATCCCTCATCTACACAACTTCCACAGCAGAGATTATTACTTATGTTAAGAGATTCCCTCAATGACCTTATTGCATTGTGTCCTGAAATCCATACAATAAGACAGCCATCCTTATCTCAGTAGAAGTGTTCTGATTTAATTTCCCCCTCTGATTATCTGATTGGACTATGCTTTTGAGGCTTAATCTTCAATCAGCACTGGTTAGTCTTTGACGTTTCAGCAAAACAGAGCAGAGTAAGCAATGAAGCTGGTTAACTCCAAGGAAGATACAGCTTGTACAAGTTCAGACGTAATGTGCAGCCAGGTCCTTATTGCACAATATTTACTGTTTCTTGAAGAAGACCATTTTAATAGCATTACAATTACAAGTGAACTAGAGTTCACTTTGCCAACCAAATTCTGTTTGGGTTTTTTTGTGTCATGTTGTCTTTTTTTTTTTTAATGAGCTCCCACCAGTCTGGCCTTTCCCATATATCAGCAAAAGCAGTGGGTGAAAGTCTGTCCATGCATTGGAAGGCAGAGCTGTAGCCCTGCCATCAAGCTCTGCTGGGGCAGTCTCCCTCCCTCCTTCCTCCATCTGAAGATGTGTGCCAGAGATCTGCGTAGGGACATAGCTGCTGGAAATGGGCTTAAATACACTGAAATACCTGACCCCTGTGTCCTGAGTGAAGTGGCTGCTTTTCTCAGAAATCTGTGCAAGCAACAGCCGCGTCTAAAAATGCAGTTTAACCTCTTGTGCAAGTCCAAAAATCACCTTAACCCACCTTGTGTCCACATATGAAACATCATTAGATCACTTAACACTCCAGCTCCCCTCTGTAAAATATTTGTCTGGCACTTGAGAGTCAACTCTTGACTTTTAAGTTGTTAAAAACTGTAACTTGAAGTCCAGACTGAGAAGTTTCCTAATCATCCTCACAGTGAAGACAAACTCTGTCCTCCCAACCTTAAAAACTCCCCATTTCACATACACAAGTTTACTAGCTGGTTTTGTATGTTCCTATTTAATAAAAAAAAAAAAGAAAAAAAAAAAGCAAGAAAAGAGAATGCTCAAAGTTTATGCACTTCCTTTCTCGACCCATAAATGGCTTTCTAAGGAACAGCCTGTTGCTCCTTCTCTTGTCAGGTGTGCACACCGTATTAAGGAGGACATTGCTGCTTTTATAATCTCCTCAGAAGGTTTCCCTGGGCTCCCTGGTACCATCACATTGCCATTGATTGCCAAGAAGCAATACCCAAAACGCAGCTAAGGGGATGCAAAGGGAGGGTGTGAATTCAGCCAAGGCTGCTCAGAGTTAATAGCTTGGATTGGTGAGGACACAGCTGCAGTCAGCAGAGCCTCAAAGGAAAGCTCTCCTAGTGCCTGTGCATCCTGCTTCCAGGGACAAGTTTGGCAGTGTATTAAATACACCTTCAAAGTCCTAATTTCTTAGCAGGTAGAAAATATCCTGCTTAACCTGTAACCATTGGTGTGATATGGATGCAGATGGAGCATGGATCGCGGTACAGCCCTTATGGTGGGCAGGTCTAGGTGGGTCTGGCAGCAGCCAGCACTGCCAGGGCAGCCCTGCAAGCACACAGTCTGGCAGCCAGGGGAGGTTGGTGTAGCAGTACCAGGTTTTGTGGCTTCTCTAATTTTTTTTAACCATTTTTAAAAGATAAAGAGGGAATAAAACCCCATGAGAATCCCTTTTGCACAGCTACTAATTGCCTCACTGCAGCAGTTTGGAGGCATTAATACTTGTGCAGTGCTTCCCAGCCATAAGACACTGTACAAAGATTAATCCTAGCAACAGCCTGGTGGGGCAAATCCAGGTAATCTCCATTTTGCAGACTGAAGGAGAGGTTAAAAGGAAACCATAAATTTTAAAAATGCCTCTTTGGTCTGGAAAATATGGCATTATTATTGTCATATTTAATGTCCTGCAATTACTATGCATCAAAGAGATTAAGGGGAAGAATATAGGGGCTTTTAAGAGTTCAGGCTTTGTTTTATGATTTGTGTCTGTCAAAAAAAGAAAAAAGTGTTCTCAAATATGAATGCAATGTACATATATATTATGTAAACAACACATAATAATACACATATACCAAATTATATGATTTATGACTTCCATGGCTGGTACAGGTCACCTCCATATTACTCTAAGGAGCAAGGACCCTGCCTCTGCCAGCTCTGCATACCCTCATTTCTGGCTGCAGGATGCTTGCAGCTTGGCAGAGCACACTGCAGTGCTTGGAGGGACCCATGAGCTTGGACCACCTTCAGATCCATCTGTTCTTGCCATAGGAGACCCTGGAGCTGCAACCCAGTGGGGGCTGCCAGTGGGGACAAGAGGCAACCCAGGGTCAGGTTCTTCCAGTATGTCCAAGGTTGGTCTAAAAGTCACGCTTGCACCCAAGCAGCACAACACCAGGTGGGACTGGCCATGTAACAAACACCGGGACTAGAGCCTGGGACCTGGGCTGGATTTGGTACCACCTCCTGCTGTGAACACTCCACCTTCAGAGCTCTGAGCTCATTATACTGCTTTCAAAGGATCGCAGACAGTGTCCCAGTTTTAAAGACGACTTTTGGTGATCAAAGTATTTGGGCAACTTTTCTACAAAGAGCATTCAAAATGCGTGACTCAGGTGCCAAGCAGCTCTGCCGCTGTCTTAAAAGCAAGTGCAGCTTTCACTTCTCTGGCGCATGTGTTGGGGATGCCCTTTTGTTTGCCATCTGGTTAGCAAATCTTTAAGACGGATATTACTGTTCTTCCTACAAATGTAATGACTAAAAGCTAACATTTTCCTTTAGATACATTAATCACATGGCCCCGAGACCTGAGCCTTCTTCCAAAAGTAAGAAAGCAAAACCCGCAAATATCATAAGACTTGAGATAAAAATTCTTATAATGTGCTAGCTTATGAACAATGTGCTACAGATAAGATTGCCAGGGAATTCTGAGCCTGATTTTACTTATCACAGCTTTAATCCATCAACCTCAACAGGGTTACTTTGGATTTAGAACAGCAGGTTCTGATCTCATATTTTTAATACTTTCTGACCACCAAAAACAATGTCAAAAACCCCTGAAACTAAAATCCAAAAGCTATAAATAAATGCTATGCTGTGTTGCAGCATATAATTCTTGCCCTGCTTCCTTATCTACATGTTATTAAATGAAGTGGAAATGTCCACAGCATTTGTGTCATAGAACAACAATGAAAAACTTGCAGGTGAACCAGCTCAGGGAGGTGGAAAATAAAATATAAACAGAAAGGAATGCATCACGTAACATAAGGTGCCAACTTCCACAACACTGAGACTCTCACCATCCCTGAGCACAAGATGAGAGAAGGCAGGACTCCAGCTTTAAGTCACAAAAAGCACAGAGCAGCTGCAGGGGTGCACCCAGGAAGAGAATTTGGGCCATTATTTGTTACCCAAATAAAGTAACCAGGGGAGAGTTTATCAGCTGGGTAGATTTAAGCAAGTGGAAAGCAAGGAACAACCCTGACAACAGTCCCCTTGTTTCTGTGAACACAGAAACTGCCAGGTAGATTTTCAGGTGCCTTCTCCAGCAGCAGCCCTGCCCCGTGCAGCACAATGAGCTGCTGCAGGGATGGTGGCACTGACCTCTTGTCTGCTCCATCCCACCCACATGGGTGGTACCGCTAACTCCAGTAAGGACAACGTAATTTTATTCACAGCAGCCAAGAATATTTCCTTTCAAAAGGCCACATCCTACCAAGCTGTAAGAGCTTAAACCATACATTCTCCAAAAAAATCACAGAACAGCCCAGCAGCCACGTGAAGAGGTGTAAGCCAGGGAAACCAACCCATCTTTCGGCCCCAAATGTCATTTTATCCCAAATAGCAGTCATTAGGCTCTGAAATCAGTCTTTGCTTTCCTAGAAGTAAAGGGATATTAATGCTACAGCACTACTTGGATGAATAATCCTTATTCACATACACAGCAACAAGGTTAATGAGAAAGGACTGAGCTTGGTAGACAGACAGCTCTCCGGCAAGGGCTCTGTCTGTGTTTAGTGCAAGCACATCACATGGGTCTCCTCGTGACAGGAAAGTCACAGCCTTATAATAAATAGCTCCAGTGCAGTCACCGTTGTCTCAGTTACAGCAGAACGAAACCACCCTGCTGTCTGAAGTCAGTTGCTGAGAGCGAACACACAGTCATTTCTCCCCTCAAATGAACTTTAAGCAATCTCAGGTCTTCTCATACCTCACCATTTAAGTACAAATATAGTAAAAAGACACAAATTATTGAGTTGGCAAAGCACGCGAGAGAAAAACATGGCTATGAGCAATGTTTTCTTTAGGTCTGTCTGAAATCTCAGAATCATTTTGAAAATGAGCCTAAAAATGAACAGTGAAAAGAGACTGGAGTCAGGATGCACCTGGTGATTACTTACTGTGGCAATGGTACCGACTCCCTCGGAAAGACTTACCCAAAGCAACATCTACATAGGAAAGAGGTTGCAATGAGGAGCTGAGGCCACATCATGCTCAGGTTTACTCAGAATCATAGAATCATTCTGCTTGGAAGAGACCTTCAAGATCATCCAGTCCAACTGTTAAACCAGCACTGTGAGGTCACCATTAAACCACGAAGCATCTTTCAGAGGACTCAGGGCACCTTCTCCACCTACCATAGATGAGGGCAAGTACTTTCAATAAGTAACTGATTTCCAATACACAATGCAGTTTTGGGGGACACCAAAATATTTCACACATTCTGGTTGAAGATAATTTCTGGCTGAAAACAAAACTATGGCAGAAAGAGTATAGAAATCTTAGAAGATTTACTTTTACCATCTAAGAAAAAAAACGCTTTGATTTTGTGTTCTGAAGTGGTGTATTCCCTTTGAACTTGACCTGAATTTAAAAAAAAAATAAAAATAAACCCACTAAAAATAGGGTTAGACAGCCCTGAAAGTTAATGGACAGCTTTAATTTGGGCTGGAGAAGGAAGAAAAAGAAGACTTTTTGCTGTCCTGAAAGTCACTAGTTTTTAGTTTAGCTGAAAAAGAAACAACCCTCCCCCAAAAATATCTGTTTCAGGTTGAGCTGACGTGAGATATTTGCACTTTTTTTTTTTTTCAGTTTCACTCCAAGAAGGAGAATCAGAAATTCAGACTTCTGTACTGAAAGTCCCAAGCTTTTTCTTACTTTTTAATTTTTATTTTTTTTTTATAAGAGAGGATACATTCAAACCTCATGTTTCAATCAGAGTGGGGTCTGAGTGCAGAACACATCACAACTTCACTCAGGGATGATGCTCAAGCCCTCGGCAGCAGAGTCCTCTAAGCAGAGGCACCCTGCCTCTCCAGCCCTGTCTCACATGTCTTCTCCTCAGCCCAGGTGCTGCAGAAGTGCCACCCCTACACCGATTTAGGATTTAGGATTGATCATCCCACCCTCTCCTTAGCACCTTCTCAAGGTGCTGAGTGCTCCTGGTTTCTGTATGAATACAGAAAGGCAAGCAGAAGGCACTTCATGACCAGCCTCAACACTCATGGTGTCCATGAGCAACCTCATCCTCTCATCTACTGAGCACAGTTTGGGGCATCCCACCTCCTCTGAAAACTGACGGTTGTTAAATAAGATCAGCTCCCTGCTGAAACATCACCCCAGGGAATGGCACACTAGGACCTGAGATTGCCATCTTGCCTTCTCATAGCTCCAGCAAAGCCCAGCTAGAAAATGTGAACAGAAGGAAAAGTGTTTGAAGGCTGCAAGTAAAATCACAAATAAGTGATTAGAGATCTGAGTCATGGCCAAGGGGCAGGTGAAAGGATGAACTATATGAGACTCATAGCAAAAAGGGGGGTTCTACGATAAAATGAGGATATTATTTATGCAACAGCTAAAGACATCAGAGTTGTGTGGCATCTCCTTTTCACCAGTGCAGTGAGAAGTGATGAACCAGATACAGCCTCATTTCCACAGCAGCTGACATCTCTTTGAAAACCAAAATGCTTCTACCTCAAAAGCGGGTGCCTGCTGGAGGGGCCTCCCAAGGGCACCAGGGAAGGGCTGAAAGCCCCAGATTCAGCATCAAGAGTTGTGCATGTACCTGCTGCAGGACACCAAGTTGCAGGCTCTTGTGCGTCCAAAGAAAGGCACACAGAGACTATTTTTTCTGGAAAGGGAGAAAAGCAAGTCATAATGAAACTGTGATTTGACTGGAGTCACTGCAGCCAGAACCTGTGCTTTAGCAGCTTGGCAACGAGCAATTAATTTAATCATCATCTTGTTTCAAGAGAACATAAAAGGGGCTTTAATTAGGCAAAACATCAGGATATGTGTTCTTGCCTTCTGTGCTTTCTGAACAAGGTTATTCATTAGCTTTCATGATGCTTGAATGGGGCTTGTTGGACCACCCTGATCAAGGATGTGCTGGGGCTGCTCCTTCCCACTGACCTGTGGCCGACGGTTTTACATCATCAGCCACAATTCTCATACGTATGGAATTAATCATTTTCCATTTAATCCTGCTAATTATTTACAGGTCTTACGGTAGGGAGAGCCCCAGGGGAATTACACACTTCACAAATTTGCTTTCCTGTCTTGATGGACAGCAAAAGCTCGTTTTGCCATCTGAAGCAAAACAAGCCAGCTATGAAATCTAGTCTTTCAAAGAGAAGGGAGGAAAAGGCAATATTGACATTTGCAAATTCCGGATTCACCACCTAACTCTGTCAGGGACTTTTCTAGCTTGGAGCAAGTGAACGTGTGCTCCAAGTGCCTGCAAGCATCATCAACGCCCACTTTCTTCCACCTCTGCCCGCCTTGTCAGCCGAGATGGCAAATGCTTTTGGCAGGAACCATCTCTTGCTATCTGCTCGGCATCACTCAAAGCCTGACACCGCAACCATCGCATGAATGCTGGGCCGTATCCACACCTCCCACTTACCAGCCACCACCTGTAGCTGTCTTCTGGGATCAAGGCATTTTGTGAGGTCAGGAAAGGTTGCATAGTTGAATTAAATCTCTGATCAAACCAGAGGGAATGTCCCAGCTCAGAAATGCACGTGCGACAGCTGCATGGTCTCCTGGGGTACTTGAAGAGTTTTTGGACTTGCTCTGAAAACTGCATGATGAGATGTCTCAGATCCCAGGTGGTTGTGGTCACCTGATTCGTGTAGTTCAGCAGAAACGACGTTACCGTGATGAGCAAAAAGGCAAAGGTAAACACTTTCACGTTCCTCCTCTTTACGACAACCATCTTTCCTACTCGGGTTCTGCTGTCGCCGCTGACCAAGTACAATGTAGGGTCCAATGTAAGGCAAAAAGGAAAGGGTGCTGCAGGCTGCCAGTTACCACCCCGGGCTTAGGCTGAACATACCAACTCCACTACCTCCATCCATAAGGGAAGAAGCTTTGTTTCACCCAAATGGGCTTAAAAAAGGCAAACTGGGTATTTCACCTTCTCACAGTGCTTCCAAGTCTCTTCCACCTCTCCGTGGCCTGCTGCTAACCACTTCCAATGATGGTTTAGTAAAGACGGACCCTTGTCCTTCCACAAACCAGAAGATTTAGAGGGGAGCAATATCAGCATTAAAATTTAGGTTTTCTGAGTGGGAGCAAGTCGTAAATTAAAGCAAGCAAATTGTAGAAAGAAGAGGTTTGTTTTTTCTACTTTTTTTCTTGGAAGCTAGTTCATGAAGGATCAGATCAACCAGGGATGTACGTTCCAGAAGAAAGACATGCTTTGTTGTCCATTTAAGTCATGGAGAACTGTTTGCAGCCTAGAGACACACACACACACAGAGGGGGAAAAAAAAAAAAAAGAAAAATTATTGTCAGAAAGTTTTTTGCATTCCTCGCAACTTAATTTCTCTCCTTTTCTATGCCCATCCCCAAATTTCCGATCAGCTCAGAGACCTTCACACAGCATCACCAGCTGCAATTTCTGCTGCAGCATTTGCATACTGAGAAGTTTCAGGGTGGAATTTCTGAAAGGGCAGAGCATCGACCTGTGGACATTGAGTCCCTTTGTGCTGAAGCGCTCTGGCCTTACTTGAATTATAGTTTGTAGCCACTTGAATGGCAATGACTCACCTCCTTCCCTTAGGCTGCCCTTGATAACCACCAGACACACGGCAAAGTATTCATAACTCAAAGCAGTTGAACAAAAAACACTCAACAAAGGAGGGAGAAGCTGGACATGGAGGAAGAGCAATTGGTTCCTTTCTCTTCCTCCCTGCAACTGGCTTAATTTCTTAAGGATTGTGGCTGGACTCGTGACTCAGAGAAAGCTGAGCAAGAACAGCTCATACATCCTGGGACAGACCAGGGAAATCAAAGTATAATGGCCTTTGTTTCTTGTGGATTATTGCGATGTTTCCTGCCAAGGAAGGGTAGGTGAGGGCAGCCTGGGATCTCATGAGTTCCCATGAGACCCTGAGGCTGGCAGGGAGGCAGGGAGCTGCTTCGCCTTGTCGAGTCGGGGGACAGAGGGACCTGGAGCTGCTCTCCATTCCCCTCCTGGTGTCCCTTGCCTGGCAGCAGTGATTTAAGGGAGCTTTTAAAAGTTGAAAAATGGATCCCTTCCTCCCACGAAGCAATTGTTTTGTGGGAAGAAAGAGATGTTGTGGTTTTTAAAACTTCGGATGTTTGCAAAAAGCCCCAAAAGTGCCACTGCTTAAGTAACACTCTTCTGACTTTTATACAAAATATAAAAGAATTTAAAAAAAAAAAAAATAAAAAAAATCAGAGAAGCAACTGTGTCAGAAGGTGTTCCATTTATGAACAAAGAAAAGCTCAGCAAGTGAAGTCTCCTCCACCGCTCAGCTGCAGGCTTCAGGCCAGCAAACAAAGAGCAAAATTGAAACTGTTACCATTAAAAACCAAAATTCTAACCCATTCTGTGCACCACACTAAGGCAGCATCCCCCTGATTTCATCACCCAAACCCGATGCTTATCCAGGCATGGGGCAAGTGCATTTGGTGGCCACAGCTCTGGGCCTCCAGCTTTACTGCTGGCTTTTCTCCTGGAGACCCGCGAGGAGCTGCTGGAGGCCAAACTGCTTTTCCAAGGGGTTTGACATGGTATTGGAGATGGCACAGACCTGGTGTTTAGAGGTGGTGTGGAGGTATTTATTGAGTCCCATAAAGCCAAATCCAAAGGCAGGAGACTCAGATCATGATCTTGAGCCTTTGCTCCGCTTTGGGTTTCTCATCTGCAGCATGTGACAGGTAGTGTGTGCCGTTCAGTTAGCTGCTGTTTGCCAAATGCCTCGAGATTTATTTTAAGTCTGGCCCCTACAAATGCATTTACAGGAGCTCAGGGGCTGACAAGTGGGTCAGGCTGGATAACAAAAGGCTTTATTAACCCTGGCTACTTGGGCTGGTCTGCACCAGTAAATCAAACAACACTGGCGAACAATCGCAGGATTTAACTTTTCAGAGGCAGTTTTGGAGCTACACAAGAAATCTTCCAAACTATTCCCGGGCACAATTCAGGCATCACAGCCCAAAAGGATCAGCCCAAATCCTGCTGCTGTGGCTTGGAGAGTTAGAAAGGGAGCTTAAGAGCACGGCCCCATCCATGCCAGCTAGCTGGAGGGTGGCCCCAAACACAGCGGCTTTACTAGCCTGGATGCAGTTGTTAGTCTAAACAAAAACACGGCCTCTAAACCCACCAAAAATATGCCAAAAGCCAGAAGCACATTGATTCTCATTTATGGAGCAGATAATTCAAGAGCTGCGATGCTGGCGGGCTGAACCCCCACTGCTGGTAATGCTGGGCCAGTTCAGCATTTGTAAACACAGCTCCTGCTCTTCTATAATTTTTTTAAGTGGAGGAAGGAGGGGGATTATCCAGTCTTTCTTGGAAAAGCCTATAAAATGGAGTATTGTTTGCAAAAGAAACAGTTCTGGCCTCCAAAATAAACATCCATTTCA
>WTSP01001530.1:9236-50550 GCA_025331215.1 Actenoides lindsayi | reverse complement strand
CTGCTGGGCAGGGCTCGCACGGCACCAAGGCTGGTTTCCAACATTCCCCCTGCAGTGGGATGGGGTGGACAAGATCTTGGGAGAGGACATGACTGGGACAGCTGACCCAAAGTGACCAAAGGGCTATTTCAGACCATATGATGTCAGCTGAACTACAAAAGCTGGAAAAAGGAGGAGGGGGGGGGGGGCATCAGATTGTTCTCTGAACAACCGCTACGTGTTTGGAGCCCTGCTTCCCAAAATGGGGCCAGACAGCGCCTGCTGATGGGAAGCAGAGAATAAATATTTGTTTTTTTTCACTTCCATGCACAGCATTGCTTTGTTTTTTCGTTAAACTGCTTTTGTCTTAGCCCACGAGTTTCATCTTAATTTTCTTCCCCCTGGTCCAGCTGAGAGGAGGGGGGGGAAGTGATAGAGCAGCTCGGCAGGCACCTGACATCCAGCCAAGGTCAAACCACCACAGTGATAGATAATTTAAGTGATTACAATTATGTAGCATGATACCAGCCATGGCCCTTATCAACATACCTCGCTGTGACCCTGGCATTAGTACATCCACGAACAGGCCAATTTGGCCTTAGACCTGGAAACCATTTCTCAGGACATCTAGTATGGGGATTTAATTTATATGCCCAGCCCTCATCCCAGCTCCCGTGCCCTGAGAATTAAAGAGAGTTTAAGTACAGAATGTGTGCAGCTCTGCCTCTGGGCAGCTATGCCAGCTCAGCTCATACAAACAGCAGGTTAAGCTACTTTAAGTGACTATATGCTTAAGATCTTATTTGTACACTGGATTTCTTCTACCTTCCCACCTCCTCCCCCTTCCTTCATATATATATGACACCCCTGTACACCGCCCTTATTTAGGCTGCCAACACCCACTGACTTGCAATGTAGGGACAATAGGAAATGTGTCCCGGGCAAGAGCAGAGACAGGCAGGTTCAGATGAAAGGGTAAGTTCCTCCATGCTCCATCCTGAGCGTAGGGAGTGGGTGCACTGTGATTAAACGGTCATAAAGGAAAGTGAAGGCAAGAGACGGGAGGTCTGGTGGACTTTCACTAATCCTTAAACAAGCAACAACAATGAATGGGTAATCTATAGCAGGGGCATACTGTGAAATATATAGCCTTGTAGATGATGGTTATCTCCAGGAACAGGCGTCTCGAGGTACCCAAGCGTGCCAAACAGACAAGAACCAGTTCTGTGGCAAGAATAAGAATTTTAGGCTTTAGGTCAACAAAAGAACACAGTGATGAAGGAGAGAAGATGAAGCAAATGACCACCAGAGGTCTCGAAAGATCACCAGAGGGAGAAAAGATCCTAATCCTAATTTTATTACACATGATGGAATATGTAAATTACTTCCAGGAACCCATAACTGGCCTTCCTAGGAAATAAAATGAATATGTATGTTTAGCCTGCATAAAAACTGGGTACCTAGCTGGCATTGGCACGCACAATTGGAGGAGCGATCCCCTGCGCATCCCAGTGCTGCAATAGAGAAGACCTGCTTAATAACACTACCTCGTTATTGAGTTTATCTTTGACTCCTTGCCCAGCTGCACCCGGCCTCCCACTGCAGTGAGGAGTGATGGAAAGCAAGGGACCTTGGGAACTCCGACCACTGAATCAAGAGCAGAGTTTAATTTTCTGTCTACATTTTATATCATAAAGTATACCGGGATTAATCTGTTGAGACTGTTTGCCTTTATTGTCTTCTTGCATGTTAGAAAGAAGGAACAGAAAGAGCCTTTTCTTTTTTTTTTTTTTGCCAGGGTAGATATTTTTTTTTTTGGTATTGTAAGCTCACAATCTGAAGAATGTCCCTGGTCCCTTGCCAACTTGGCAATTAACAGACAAGAACTAATATAAAGCAATTCTCAACACCTTAAGGAAATTTTTTATTTTTTTTTTGACAAATCCACCTACAAATACAAAGTA
Organism: Actenoides lindsayi; assembly: GCA_025331215.1. Taxonomy (NCBI): domain Eukaryota; kingdom Metazoa; phylum Chordata; class Aves; order Coraciiformes; family Alcedinidae; genus Actenoides; species Actenoides lindsayi. The sequence goes on along the minus strand of WTSP01001530.1, from coordinate 48,607 downwards.
TTCTCACTGCACTTGTTAGGTTATGTGCCAACAGCTCATCAGCACACCCACAAAGAAACACAGACAGACAATTGAAGGAGGGGTAACCCAAATAACACCCTGCCCCAAAGGCTCAAGGACCCATCCCAGGAGCCATCAGCCCATCACAGGCCCATCTGCACCAGCCCAAAGGGGCACAGGGGCACAAAGGCAGGTGGGAAACTGAAATAAGGATGCAGAAAAATGGACACCCTGTCTAGGTCCCTCCCAGGGCTGGCCAAGGACAGCCTCAGCCCCAGGCAAGAAACGCACCCAGAGAAGTCAACATCAGAGTACGTTTGGGACTGAGATGGATTGCCGCCTGGGGGCATGGACATGTTATAGAGGTAAAGAGCATTTGGGGATTGCACAAGATCTACGTGGTCGGCCACACAGTATTAACAGAATGATTCAAGCAGTTCTTGATTTTATAAGATGGGCTTTAAACAAAAAACATGTAGAAAATAATAATAAAATACTGAGAAAACATTTACTGCACTTCTCATCCCCCCTAAGCTGCAAATGTCCCACTACGCTAAGGCAGAGTTTGACTCCTTTTTGCTGCCTACTTTGTTAGCAACGAATTTTGTACCAGCACCACTTTGAGGAGATCTTTGTTAGCTCACATTAAATGCTGATGGTTCAGGATCCAGCTTTTGTTTTCTTCTCCATAACTTACATTAAAACCTAGGTGTGAAATGCACTTCACTAATTTGAAGTTGACAGCATTTTCCAGGCGTATCGTGTCGGGTAGAAGAGCACAAAGACAAGAGGGAACAGCATCCCTGTACAGAGATATTTCCAGCTTTCCGTTCACTGCCTGAATACTTCAAAGGTTCCAGAGTCCTTTAGACTCCAAATCCACACACCCACCTGCCTCGACAGAACCTGGGGAAGGACAACACGACCTGCTGCAGCTCTCTCATGACTGATGGTGGCTGTCACACAATCCTCCTAAAACCCATAGTATTTACAGCTGGAAACTGTATACTTCGAGGAGTAAAGATTTGCTGCAATTCAACTGCAAGAGACCGTGCTGTGCTAGAAAGGTCCTGGTGGCAGAACTGCAAGTGCCCGTTTTCAGAAGCACAGCTCAGATCCTCACGCTGGAAAACCTCCAAAAAGGAATTGTTTTCCCAGCTAAGCCACTGTTAGCTATACTGTTATAGAGCCTTTTGGCAACACAAACAACAAGTCCTCAAGCATCCTTCTTGCTGTTTTGGAACATCCTTCCCATCCGCACTTCCCGGGAGTAATTACTTGAGCAACCCTCGGCCTCAGAGACGTGGCCTGGGAGAGGATGGAAGGTTAGATCTTACTTTACTGCACACACAAAGGCCCAGAGCAATCTTGGAAGATGTCATCTCTGGGCGGCAAAAAGCCTGTCCCTGGAAAAATACACAGAATTTTCCTCCCCAGGTCTGCGCTTAGGCCTGGAGAGGAACAACGGAGGAGACTGTTTCACTCCAAACCACAGGCTCGCCTGACCTGCCCTGGCTCATCGCTGGCTGCTTCCCACTGCCCAGAGCTGGCTGACATTTAGAAGGAAACACTTCATTGGTCTGACACCTCGCCAGAGACCTCTGAGCATGAGGCTTTTGCTACGTGAGCTAAATTGTGCAACTACAAGACAGCCTGGCAGCCCGTCAGAACTAAACACTGGGCACAAATGTGAATCTCCCTTAACCAGATGATGCTGGGAGCTCATGCAAGACCTCTGGTCCATCTCCTTCATCTCCAGGAGATCAGTCTCACCAAGCACCAAAGGCCACATGAGGGCTGGAGACATGAGGGGGTGATGCTCGTGTCCCAGCTCAGCCTCTAGGACTTTCAGCATGTTTGTGATGTGATTTCCCATGTGCCACTGGCCATGTGGCACTGGCAGGCAAAGGTGATCCCCACACTTCTCAGACAACAAAAGCCACCAAGGGGTGCAATTCTGGAAAAGCACCGGCTGCCACGTGACCTTTCCCCTCTTCCATCCATAACTTAATTAAAACCAGACTGCATTTGTTTCTCCGAGCTAACTGGCTCCTCTCTCCTGTCCACCGTTACATCGCTCACAGGGATGACATAGGTTCTGTTGTCCCATGTGCCCACGGACAAGAAAAAGCAGCCTCCAGTCTCACCTGCCATTTAATCAGGAAGAAAATGATCTGTAACTCTTCTGCCCCATTCGCTGACCATGCTGCCAGGCATAAATCTGTTTGACTGCTGCTGTCAAATGGGGTCACAGCATTGAAGTCAGGCAAGCTGGTTGGTATATTCTTGGATTTATTAAAATGCTCACCCCAAGGAACTCCAACTAATCGTATCAACACTGCCTAGAAAACAAAAGCATTCAGGAACATTTAAGCCATGAACAAAAGCAGCTTTAGGCAAATTTGAAGGCAGCAACTCCTCCGTGCTTCTTGACTTCAGACCCAGCTATTGGGCAGTGTTTCATCCATCACAGTGAACAGAAGAAAAACTGGAGGTGTTTTATAGAGCATAACTGCACGGCACTTTAGGTGCCAGTGACGTGAAAAAAAATTATCATTACCTCCTGGTGTAAGTATCAGAGAGCAGGTCTGCTGGCAGGCTCGGGCTGGCCAGGTAGGTAGGAGATCTCCCTGGTACTCTAACACAGCCTGCCCTGCCTACATGCATAACAGGTCTGTGCAGTCAGGGTATGCAAACAGCTTTTTGTGCAAGATGTGTGTAAGATTAACAGAAACTTGGGTGGGGAATTTGCATTCTGTTGCCTCAAAATAAATCTTTGTTTTGGCACATTTTATTAGGCATGTTGCTGAGCAATCTGGAAAATAAAACTCCCTTGCAACGCTTGAAGAAAGGGCTGGAGGCTCTGGCACGGAAAGGGTCATGAGCCTGCCTTGGATGCTGAGAGCTGCCATCCCTGCCGTCTCCCACTGGGGTGAAGACATTTTGTCCTCCTCCCTCAAATACCAAGAGTTGATTCCTGGAAGGGTCGTTTGGTCTAGAGAAACTGCAGTGTTAATATCCAGGATTAATTCTGTTGTCCGTCGTGGGCTACAGACCGTGTCTTCAAGGCAAGTGGGGAATTTTGCTTTGAATGGGGCTGGAAGCGCCGTGAAAGATGGGCTGGCTCCAAAATCCCCTCCCTTGCCTGTCTGCCATGCCTACAGCAGAAATCTTAGGAGCTGAGCATGGAGAAGGGTGGATGCTCCAACCACCTCTCCTGAGGGGGGGCTACAGAATAACTTCACTCCACTCCTGGGAAGCCAGTGTAGACAGAAATTGGTCTGAAACAAAGTTTGCTTCAACCAATGAAGCTTGCATCAAACTCTAAATGAAGAACTGACTAGGGAAAAGCGACAACCTGAGTTTAAATCTTTGCTCTCCTGGTTGATCCCCAAGCTCTCCTTGATGACTTGTCCAGACAGAGGTCAGTGATGAGTGGTGTCCCTCAGGGATCTGTACTGTGACCAGTACTGTTTAGTATCTTCACCAATGACATAGACAGGGGGATTGAGCGTACCCTCAGCAAGTTTGCAGATGACACCAAGCCTTGTGGTGTGGTTGATGCATCTGAGGGTTGTCATCCAGAGTGACACGGACAAGCTCAAGAAGTTGGCCTGTGTGAAACACGTGAGGTTCAACCAGGCCATCTGCAACTCCCAGTATCAATACAGACTGGGGATGAAGGGACTGAGAGCTGCCCTGAGGATACCGACTTGGGAATGCTGGTGGATGAAAAGTGGGACGTGAGACAGAAATGTGCACTTGCAGCCCAGAAAACCAACCATAACCTGGTCTGCACCAAAAGAATCATGGCCAGCAGGTCAAGGGAGGTGATCCTGTCCCTCTACTCTGCTCTTATGAGACCCCACCCAGAATACTGCTTTCAGCTCTGGGGGCCCCAGTGTAAGGACACTGACCTGCTCAACAGAGGGACACAAAGATGATCAGAGGGTTGTCTCCTCCCCTATGAATACTAATTTGGACAATGGCTAGATCCTTGCATGTCTCCCACCCTCCTCGCGTGCAGGGGGATGACCCATATAAGGGTTAATTCCAGCTGCAAATCCTGTCAGCCAGGCAGTGCAGATCCTTCCTGCTCCCAGCTAATCCAAGTAAATCCTCTTTCCTCTACCTTCTCTTTCTTCCACTACCTTGGGGTAAAAAGGTGAGGACAAAGGAAAGTTAGGGAAGCACAACTTAACCATTTGGTATGTGCGTGAGAGGAAAACCAGCCTCCCCCAGGTAGAGCATAGACCCTGCTGTCCCTATGGGCTGCATCCATAGGGCTGTGTGCTGTCTGCACAGCCAATGTGGTCCCTCCCACTCAGCCACCTGGCTCACAGCATCCCAGGATTTTCCCTGTCATTCCCAGCAGTGTCATGTCCTGTATGATTCTGTGAATAAAAAACACCAGTGCTACAAAATTATTCCAGGATCCCAATCCCTGTCACCTTTTTGATAAATGCTGCTTCCTTTACTGCCATTTCTTCATACAGCACCTGATCTTCAGCCTGGAGAGTGGAGTGAACCTCAGTTTGGGGTGAAGGGCAAGGCTGTGAGGAGCCCAGCTCTGTCCCCTGGTGACACCAGGTATACAAGTACGATGACATTCACCTGGGTACCACTTATCACTGGGAAACACATGGATGAACGTGACTGTGGAGAAAACCTCATATCAATTTATTTCCAGTGGGAGTTATAATGTAAATAGGTTTATATAATAGCCCATAGTTACTGCAGCCAGGCTTGGTGAAAAAGCCTGCTGATAATGTACCAACACTTGCCACTGTAAGCCTAATCTCAACTTTCCCAGGTTACTATGGGGCCAAGAGAGCACTCGACCACATCTGCAGACCATGAAACAACCACCCCTTGCAAACTGGCTCCTTGGTGTCTTTATGGCATAAACTAGGAGAGTCCAGTGAGAATGGCAATTAATTCAAACTTAATGGGCAGCTTCACTGCTGACCTGTTTATGGTCCATTCCTTTGGCCCAACCCTCAGATCAAGTATTTTCAGGACCAAATAGGAGCACCAGGGTGAGAGTACTGTCCAGCCAACCCCTGAAAAGTAGTGATTGCAGCCAAGAGGCTGGAGGCTGAGAGGTTTCACCAGGGATGTGCTGAAAACCAACAGCGGAAAAATAAGCTACTGGAAAGGGCTGGTCTTCCACAACTCCTGTGTTGCTAGAAAGTGATTTTGGAGGAGCCCTGCCTCTTAGCACACACTCTATTAATCAAGAAATGGCAACTTTATTCTCTGGTCATACTTCTTTTTTTTTTTTTTTTCATACGTTCTAAATTCCCCCTCCCCACAGTCACATTGATGTTTTAAATCACAAATACATCATTACAAGCTCTTTAAAAAATATTATTTTCCTTCCTCATCCTGTAGTGTCCAATGCTGGACAGACACATAGGTTTAACCTGCTGGGATATGAGTACTTTTCCGTGGTGGGCCGATATGCAGTGGTGAGACAGGATGTTTGTGTTGTCTTTGTTAGGCCAGCAAACCAAGAGACCAAAGCTAGAGCAATGAAAACAGTAACTCTGTGGTGACAACCCTAAATTAAAATTCACTCAGTCACTAAAATTCATTCACTCTGCCTCTGTGAATTGCTGTACTTCAAAGAGCTCTTTAAAAATACCCAAACAGACAACAAGACACGTAAAAATTGTTGCTTGATTCCTGTTGACTACCTTTGATGGCAGAGAGTCCATGGTGGACAGAGTGCCACTGTACTTTCCCATCCTTCCCATGCCATTAGGTGATTTGTAGGATGAAATCAAAGCTCTGCTACCCTTTGCTTAGGAAAAAGAAGCTACCAAAAGGATTTCCAGGACACCTACCTGTGTTTGCATGTAGCATAATTTTTTAATGGTTCATGAGAGGACAACCCTAGAGCTGGAGGTGAAAATGAGTTTTTTCAAGCACAGTTTATTTTTTTCTTTTTTCTTTTTAATCAGTTTGTCAAAATTGAATTTTTCTGTGGACAAAGTAATTTTCCATCTGGATTTGCTGTTTCAAGAAACTTTCAAAAAAGAAGGATCTCTGACAGTTTAAATTACATTAAAATTGAAATTAAAATTCTAGTTTTTATTTTGAAAAAAACTTCTAGAAAATGTGTCGTTTAAGGTAATTAAAGGAAAGCAAAAGATTTAGAAGTTCAAAATTAAAAAAAAAAAAGAATCATAAAAGCTACCCCTATTTTCACTCCTCCTAGGAGAAATGTGAAAAAAAATTATCACATCTTCTTTTCGGGCTATGTATTTTTGTTAGTGTCTTGCTAATTCCCCAGAAACAGTAAGAACACTACCTTCAGGTAATCCAAATACAGAAAGACAAATTAATAATGGCAACGGCAGTAGCAGAAATAGAGACAAGTTAAAAGTATTGTAGAAGCAAATTCCTGTACATGCATTAGTTTCAGTTTTATAGGATTACAGACAAAGATACAGGATTATTTCAGATTATGGACACTCTAAACTAAAGGTGGAACTGTCTGTGAGTATCCAGCTCAAAAATATTCAATCTGTTTCTTGGTTAAAACTGTAGGGAAGCCTATGTGACTATAAACAAAGCTGTTCATGTGGAACAGACTTTCCTAATAGGTTGTGAGGAACTCTTGACTTCTGATATTAAGAGACTGATTAACACACCACAGGGACCATCATGGCATTATAATTCTAAATGAAGAGAAAGATTAGATGATAATGATAATATTGGCAGTATTGTCAATAATCACTAGAATCTAGAAAACATGTCTCCATACCCATGTGAGTCTCTCTGACTCTCTTCACTAGAATTCCTGCCCTGAAGCAACACCAAGCAGTTGTTGGCACTCTTGAGGTTGTTAACTCAGTGTTCACACTGATGGGCTCCTGTTAAACCAACAGTGTTTGTCTTACAATCAATGACACTGACTGATGTGGCTTCTGCATTAAACATTTATCCATCAGACATGCTGAGAATCCTCTCTGGAGAAGGTTTAATGACACCACAGAGACTGTTCTCCTCCATTAACCTGGGATTTACATTCAGTCTTTCTTGTGCTACGAAGGTGTCAAACTGCCCACAATTAAATTCAGAGGTGTTTAAGTATCTGCGCATAGTCTGGACCCGGCAGTCAGTACAGACTATGGCAAGTGTAAAATAATACATCGAATTTTCCATTTACTGTGACCACTTATGGGAGTTTGGCAGCCACAATACGTTTACAAGGAGTCAATAAATAATACATCAAAAATATACCACAGATAAAAGAAAGACATTTGATTATTAATATACTGGGTTACAAGCCCGAATTACAAAGCCATTTGGCAGCTGCTTCAATTGACTGATCATTAATACGTCCCTAATAGGAGCACTTGACCTATTTGGATCCAAATGCACCGTGTGCTCTTGCTTCTAGCCCAGGCATCATCCAGCCTCTTTGCACACAGCGATGGTCCCATTCCTGCTTTTGCCCTACATCTACAATGGTGCTGACAATCAAGAAAGAAATGAATGATTCAGCCTGCCTTTTATCCAGAGGACTGCTAGATCTTAGGTTGTCTATAATACCTGATGGACAGAGGTTGCTGCCCAGAGCAGGCAATATGAATGTGTCCCTTTAGTGCTCTATTGGTGGAAGCTTTGCTATGGATTATGCGGTAGCCTGGGTATAGAAAAAACCCACAGGTTTCTAGCAAAGAAGAAATTTTGCTTTTTTTTGCCTGGACTTTTAAAGTGTTTTTAGAAAAACAGAGATTAGCATACATCAGAGTGGCACTGAAGAAGCTTCCCATAATCCCGAATATGAAAATATGTCAAGAGCTGCATGCAAAATGGATTTGCATACATCAGAGCTGCACATACAGCCGCTCGACTGGGCATCCCGAAGTGCATTAAAAATGCTAATACTGAACTATGTGGATGCTGATAATTGAATGCTGGAGAAACACACATGGACATGCACAAAACTGCAGCATCTTTTTCACTTGCCTTGCTTAAGATGGTTAAAATGTAAAAAGGAAGACTGCTAAGGTAGACAGCAATCCTTGAATATTTCAAGGCTTTCTGGTTCAAAGCAAAACTCAAAGTATCACTTATCCATACAGAAATAATTAGCAGGGAAAGATTTGGTTTATTGAGTATTTAAGTTTTCAGTTCTAAAATGGCATCGTACCATTTTCCACCGACTTTGTAAAAGCAGAAATTTTAACACTAGGAAGTGTCTCCTGCATCAATGGAAGATGAACACCAGTCCTACACAGACTGGTTTGACACTGGTCAGAAACCACATCTTCAGCCTTAGGGTCACTATCCGTAAGTGACCGTAACAGTATCAGCACTATGTCAGCTCAAACTCCACAGAGGAGCAACACCTAAAGCTGGATCCTGTCTTCAGATTCAAGATCACGTTTCCAGTTCAAACATGGAGAACAGGATCCCACATCCATTACAATGTCCTTTCCCCAGCTAAAACATCCCTGTGTTTTCAGGGGCATGGTGAAGCTGCTGCTTTCTGTTGCAAGCTTCTATGCATATTACTACTGCAATGAATGTGGCATCCTGTTCTCACTCAGATGAAAAGTTTCACAGTAACTTTTTAAATGGGACTTAAAAAAATGCTTGCTCCAGCAATAAAGCTCCAGGCAAGTTTTAATGGGCACAGTGTTAAAAACCAACAGCCCCCAATGACCACAGGCAGCAGAGCCCTGGGGCTTTGTGTCATAACTGAGCCATCAATTTGTGTCAAAGAGTTTGCTTTGCAAGATTTTTATGTTTCACCTTTATTAAGGAAAAGAAAAAGAAAAGTAATTTTGCCTTTAATTAAAACCTCTCAAGGATTTACTGGGAAATGCATACGGAGAAACTCTTAAAAATATGCTGTTCTGCCTGGCTTCATTTTAAACAGGGTAAGATTAATTTTCAATTTTAATATGTCCCTCTTGCTCAAAAAAACCCAAACCTGAATGCTGAAAAATGATGACTGCATCCAAAAGGAAGTAATTACAAATAGAGCTTAAATGTTCCCAGTGGAGAACTGACCTATGACTTCTGATAGAGATGATGTAGCATCAGTTGAAGGGCATTGTTGTTTTTAAGTTGCTGTTAAAGGGGACAAGAGTTCCCAGCCCCAGAAGTGTTGTCACACTCTGCTGTAAGGGGTTGATACAGTACGTGGTAGCTCTTGCTGGGTTGTTCCCATCCTCAGGAAAAAATAGTGGATAGCAGGAGATCCTGTGATCTTGCCATCTTCCAGCCTCCTGTATTTCTTACTTCCGAATTTCACTGACCCTGCTCTGAAAGATGTGCATGGTAGATTTGGTGAGCTGCTGATTTGTAGGAGAAACAGTCAGGAAAGTGTGGGAGACAGAAGGTGACGGGGCTCACAATGACAGCACGTGGCGTATGAGGCAAAATGATCTTCCCTGAGTTTTACAAACATATGCAATCATTTCTCTTCACGGAACTATCAGACAGAAAGGCAGCTAAGGAGAAGACTGCTTACCCCTCCAGCCACTCAGCGAGATGCAGCTCCTGGTTGACACACGAAACTGAGACAGTTTGGCTTTAATTCTGGACATTCACTCATTCTGGACACGTAGGAGTCTCAGCTGGGTGAGGTGCTGAGAGGTTTCCTCCCAGGCAAAGGCGGCACCAACCACTCACACATAACTATTTTAATAGGAGTTTGTCTTCGGGAAACAGCCAGTAGAGGAAATTCTCCTGCCTCTCCGAGCAATTTGTTCAGTACAAAACCATCCCTGCCTCAGACAACAGCAAGAAAAGCCTATCCTCAGACTCCCCTTTGATTGAAACAAGTCCAGCCTCTAGGTGAAAACCCTATGCTGCAAACCTTTCAGCCCTGAACCAAAACCAAACTCTTTGGGAACACCTCAGAGCAGCACCCTGTAGCCTCTGTCAGCCTTAACCTGCTGCTGAAGCTGCAGCCTGGCTGGCACAGCAATGCAGGGTGGCAAGAATCATGGAGTCTTTTAGGTCGGAAAAGACCTCTAAGATCACTGAGTCCAACAGTGAAGCTAACACTGAGTCCACCACTAAACCAAGCACCACATCTATACATCTTCTAACTACCTGCAGGTATGGTAACTCCACGACTTCCCTGGGTAGCCTGTTCCAAGGCAATTTTTCCCAATGTCCAATCTAAACATTCCCTGGCACAACATATGGCCATTTACTATTGTCCTACTGCACAGTACTTGGGAGAAGAGACAAACATCCACCTCACTACAACCACATTTCAGGTAGTTGTAGAGAGTGATAAGGTTTCCCCAGAGCAGGCTAAACCACCCCAGGAGGAATGTGCCCCTGCTTCCAATGAAAGGTGTCTTTGGAAACAGCTTCAGGCTGTGTTCCCAATCCCTCGCTTACAGGACATGACACTGCTGGGAATGACAGGGAAAATCCTGGGATGCTGTGGGCCAGGTGGCTGAGTGGGGGGGACCACGCTGGCTGTGCAGACAGCACACAGCCCTATGGATGCAGCCTATAGGGACAGCAGGGTCTATGCTCTACCTGGGGGAGGCTGGTTTTCCTCTCATGCACATACCAAATGGTTAAGTTGTGCTTCCGTAACTTTCTTTCGTCCTCACCTTTTTACCCCAAGGTAGTGGAAGAAAGAGAAGGTAGAGGAAAGAGGATTTGCTTGGATTAGCTGGGAGCAGGAAGGATCTGCACTGCCTGGCTGACAGGGTTTGCAGCTGGAATTAACCCTTATATGGGTCATCCCCCTGCACGCGAGGAGGGTGGGAGACATGCAAGGATCTAGCCATTGTCCAAATTTGTGGTGGTCTGAACCAAACCAACCTCCCACTATGATAAAAAGCCTCTTCTACAGCAAGGGCTGAAACAAATGAGAGGAACATTTCTCTTCCTACCCATGGCTTGTATTGGAATCACAGAACCAATGGTTTTGGTTGGAAGGGGCTTTTAAAGATCATCTAGTCCAACTTCCCTGCAGCAAGTAGGGACATCTTCAACTAGATCAGGTTGCTCAAAGTCCCATCCAATATGACCTTGAATGTTTCCACGGATGGGGCGTCTATAACTTCTTTGGGTAGCCTTTTCCAGTGTTTCACCACCCTCATCATAAAAAAAATTCCTTATATCTAGTCTGAATGTTCCATTTTTTTAGTTATCCTTTACCCCTTGTCCTGTGGCTAAAGACTCGAGGGTATTACTTGTACCATCTCCAACTCACTGTCTGCAAAGCAGGGCTGGGACTGCAAAGCATCCACGAAGTGAAACACGATTTACAGTTTAACCTACTCAACACAGGCAAGATAAAACTGTGATTTAGTTTCAAAACCAGCTTTATAAAAAACATGGAGGTGAGCTGCACATTTGGTGACCTAACTGCACGGCATCATCACTGCAGATAGAGGGAATAAAGAAGTTTTTGCAGCTCCACCAGTGCTACTGGGGAGGAATAAAGCCCCTTTCCTGCCCAGATGCCCATCAGCAACGTTCCCCTGCATGCAGGTGAGGTGAGGGTGATACCTGCCCCAAGCCCAGACAATACGGCTTTGTGAGAACACACGTGGCATGTCCATATTCTCCCAACTCCAGGCTATCTAGCCCTGATTATGTAAAGCCTTTAGGTTGACAGGTGTTGTATGTTACTTCAAGTTGGCCAGACATCTTTGACATCAAATGACTGTAGAAATACCAAGCTAATTAAGAAACGAAAATAGAGCTGTCTTCCTGATGAGCGAGCGAACAAAAGAAAAACCCTAATAGTCCTAGATAAAAAAAAAAAAACAAAAAACAAAGAAAGAAATCCCCCAGTGTCAGACTTGATGTGATAAAATCTAAGTGGCATTTATGGCTGCACGATGGCAAGTAACGGCCAAAGCACTCACTGATTTCATTTGAGGTATTCCACTTAAGACATACAGGGATTGAGTTTCTAGAGATGCTGAGAGTCCACCCCTCACTGGTTTCCAGAATTTGAGCCACTCAACACCCCCAAGAATTCTGAGCAGAATCCCTCAGGATTGCTGTTCCTCAAACTGAGAAACTCCCAGTTTACTCCTGTGTTCAGCAACATCCACCTCGGGTCCAATAGCATCTCTTCCCACGCTCAGTCACAGACACTGCACACACCCCAACTCAGACAGGCTTTGCTACCAGTTTCAAAGCACATTGAAAGGTGTCACAAAAATAGAACTTACCACCCTCTTTCATTTCCTGACCCATCGAGGCTGGTTTGCTATGGGAGGATTAACTTGGGGTCAAGCCCTCAGAGAGAGAGAGATGTGGCACTCAGAGACAGCTATCCAGGCCCCATGACAACTCTTCACTACAAGCCTTTTTTGTCACGATCCCTCCCCAAGCAGCCGTGCACACGACATGCTGCTGCCAGCTCTGCTTTGCAGACGGGGAAGGTGTGAGCAAGCCTGCACGTGTCCATCTTACTCTCACCCTTCCGGAGCTCAAGGCAGAAACGCAATATCCACCCCCAGCTCCTGACTCCGCTCCTTCCCTTTCCCACTGCTGCTCAGCATTTTGAAGGTAAATCATTAGAAGCAGAAGGCTGGAGCAGTAACAGAAATGTTGCTTTGTCCTCTGCAGCTCCCTTCACACCTCCAACCTGCAGCTTTTTCAGGGCTGTGTTTCAGCCCGGGTCCTCTGAGCACTTGTTAGGCAGCCGTCCCTGGCAGGGGTAAAAATTAGTTTAAGATGGAGTTGGCAAAGAACACTGGAAACAGCAGCCAAGTCTGATGCGGCCCTCAGCAAATTTTCCGACATAATGGGCCACAGTTGGACTGAAAAAGCAGCACAGGCCATTCAAGGGCTACTGATAGGGCAATTTAGCCTGCACATGTATGGCTAGCTATCTTAATGCCAAGAAGGAGATTCAAGTATAAAAATGTATTTTAAGGCTTCTTTGGTCCATTTCACATCCTTGTGGCAAATCCAGCTGAGCTTCACTCATGTTCACTGTGTGGGGAGTGCTGCTGCTCCCCATCGGCACAGCACAACCTGGGGTCATGGAAGCCACTCCTGGGTCGTTAACGCTGGTGGTTTGGGGATCCCTCAGAGAGCCTGTGCCCCTGTACCATCCCCATCGCCAGCTGCCTTGGGATATTAAACCCTACTGCCGCTTCCAAAGGTGCTTGCTTTGCAGTGGCTACAATGGTTCCTGCTGTACAGCTTTCCCATTCCCACCCACCTTCGCTGACACCAAGAGGGATGCTTATTTCAGTTACTGGCCCCTGCCCTCCGTATGAGAATCCCCATCTATAGGAACCCTAGAGCTATGGGATCACAAGCTGCTTTTTGTAACTTTACCAGCAACTCAGTTTGTACAAGTCTTTTCTTTGGCTGTTCTGGACAAGATTATCCACAGCAACTTGATTGCGTTGCTATGGCAATAATAAGAAAAAAAAAAGTAATCTCTTTTTCTTAAAAAAAAAAATTAAAAAATCAATAATTGGTATTACTGTGTAAGGTCTCTGACATTAATTATAACTAAATGTTAGACCTACTAAAATAAGAGTGTGAATTTACAGGAGAAGGGTGCATGCTGCGGCTGAAGCCTGTGTGGCCGCCGCGACACAGATATAAAATAATGAAAAAGTATTGGGGACTGCAGCTTGCATTTTATTGTGTAAGAAAATGAATGTGTAAATAGCAATAAAATGCACAATTATTTAGCACAAAGCCAAAATGCTCTGCAGCATTTATAGGCTGATGGATGGCCGGCCTGCCTGCTCTGATTTCCCATAAAACAAGAAGACAAGGACGGAAGAAAATAAACAGTGGCTCCTGTCAATATGACAAGCTGTGCGATGCCAGGTGAGAGCAGCCGGGCTCCGGAGAGGGTAACTCTGCACTATTTCAGCTGGCTTTTGCTTCGGCAATTTAGCCCAGACTGCCGTGCTGCTTGGCAAAGGCAGAGATGCTGGAGCGGAGCGGGGAGGCAGGGAGCGCTGCTCCCGGGGTCTCTGCGGCCCCATCCCCACTGCCTCCAGCAAAAAGATGGAGAAACCACTCGTGATGGGGTGAGGGCTTCAGATTTGCGGCAGGAGGAGGAGGGGGTTATTGGACAGCCTTGTAACAGATTGGTTTCTGGACAAGAATAAAGCCTGCTGGCACAGAAGTCAGCGGTCAGCTGTCAGGGGTATCACCCGTGACATGATGAGGCAGGGAGAGCCTAAAAACGACTTGGGGGAAGAAAAAAGGTAAAAGTCCTTCAATGCCATCTGTTAAAAAGCAAGGAGGAGGGGGAAGCATTTGAAAACCTTTACAGGATGAAGTGAAGTGCAGACAGAGCGAGTGCTACCAGCTGGCTCGCTGGCTGCCATTCAGTGACCCGCGGCAATGCCTGCAAAGGAGCCGCAGGGTCCCAGGCTGGGTGCCAGCAGCAGGAAAGGGTTTGCCTGGCCCCGGCCACTGCAGTTATCTGCTGCTTCCACCTGCGTGTAGGAGACACTGCACTATTGTCACTCACCCTATTCAAGAACATTTTTGAGTGTGACATGGGAACGTATCAGCTCAAGGTTTTAATTTGTATCACCATGTAGGCACACAAGCCCAGATTCCACATGCCGCGCCCTTCTCTTGGCTAGAGAAGCCACCTGCATCTACTCACATTTGCACAACCCTTTCTAGGTCACTGAGGTTGCAGACATGCGAATCCTGTGCTTAGTATGGTATTACCTACAGGTTCCTTATGCAAACAGTGGTGCTCCTGCTGAGGGTAATATAAGTCACCTAGGAATGATGAGGCAGGTGAGTGGAGGTGGATAAGCTCTTGGGTCAGTCATCACAAAGAGCCGGATGAGCCAGGACATGCAGCTCCAGCCTGGCACCAGGATGCACGCCTCTGTCTCACACTTTCAACTCACACTTTGAAATTAAAAGTTAAATTCCTCCACTGAGTAACCCTGGTGCAGGGGTTCTCTCCTTCTGTTGGCAATGTGGGGAGCCCAGCTTTCTCATTTACTGGATTTCTAATTCAGACATCAAAATTAAGTGCCTAAGGAGAGGTAGTGTGAATAACCCAGAGTGCAGGGGAAGGATATATTAGCTGACAGCAAACACATGTTTTTTCACTGCTGGACTTGTCTGTTTTGAGCCTGCTCCAAGCCAGCCAAGTCTTCCAAATGATATCTACCAGCTGTTTTATCCAAAGCCCCTTTTTTCAAATTCAGGATGAATTTTAAGATTGCTCCTGTTTACAGCAGTGGACATTACATGCAGGACAGCTCTATATTCAACAGAATCAGGACAAAAAAGTACAAAGTAACAGAATGGGGACAGGCCTCTTCTATCCAGATCTACTGCATCAGCTTCAGTAAGAACTCCAGAAGCACGTCCTGCAAGGATCTTACTCTAGCTAGAGCATGGGTCCTGTGAAGGACTCCTGATGTGGCTTGGCAGACTGGTTCAAAGCACGATGCCAACAGAAAAGCTTCTAGCAACACATGCCAGGATCTCTCATTGATTATCAAGAAGCAATGTAGAATCTAAAGCAGAGGACTAAATACCGAGTTCTATTCTTCCCCCCACATTTCCCTTTAGAAGAGGAGGAAAAAAAAAAAGAAAGGAAAAAATAAAGTAATCATCAGTATGACTGCCTACTTGGATTTGAAAGAAGATAATAAATAGTACATCCGTCTTTTAGTTATTAACATAACTAAGCTTCTTGCATAATATCTGCTTATTTTTGGAAAGCAGCCCTTTCTACCTGTCCCAACAGCACATTACTGAGTTGGCAAGAGGCAGGAGCTTTTGGGTAAATAAGACCGTTTCTTCAATTCAAACTCACTTGCCAAAAATTGTCTCAAAAGTCTGGGTCACCAATTACACTATTTTTTTGAAAGAGAAAGTCCTCTTGACTTCAGAGTCCCCTTGACCAGCTTTGCCGTAACTTCCATTTCATTTGGCTGTGTGTGATGCTTGCAGTTTATTTATCTCACAAATGATTACAAAGACAGTTTCAGTAGAGAGGACTCCTCTGCCAGATCACACACACAGAGTGCTAGATGACACATCTCCTCCCACGTTTCTTTGCTCAGGACAAAACTCATTGCTTCAAACACAGGGTTAGACTTTCAGAAAATGGTCCACGATGGCCATCATCCTGCACCTTGTGCTGGTTCTGCTCCCTGGAGGTGAAGGCTTGATCCTGGACAGTACAGAGGAAGAACCTCTCAGAATACCCAGATTGGACTTGGGCCCCAAGACATCTTAGCCTTGCATCACTGACAGATCTGCAACAACTGAGAACTTCCCCCAGTGTTTTGATGGATTGTGCAACCTGGCTAGGGTTCACCTTTAAAGCATCACCTGCTTTAACAAAGAGATTGAACTAGATGATCTCCAGAGGTCCCATCCAACCCCTAGTATTCTGTGATACACTCTGCTGTTCTGTGCTTGCGCTCAATAACTGGATAGACTGGTGGTATAGTCTGAATAGCCAGTTCCACTGTGCCAGTCATCCAGTGCTTATATCCCTTAGTTCAAGTTTCATAAAAAGCTCAATTGGTGGTCTTGGAGCAATAAATGAGCATTTCAGAATTTACTCTTCCTTCCATGCAGTGCTATCAATCACATCCAATATATATTTTATAGTGATTCCCTTTGACTTAACCTTATCACTGTACAAAGCATAGTGTTGAGGGAGAGAACAATACCAGCATGCATTCAAATACAAACAATTACAAGATTTTAGAGTTTAGGGTCTTTTGCTGGATCTCTAGTCTGAAATCTCAAGTTTTTAATCAAGACAACAAATCCACTCCATGCCTTGGGTTGCCTGAGCCCTCTTGTACTCATAAAGCTGATAGAAATAAAAAAAATCCAAACACATTAACCTTTCTGATTCTGCTTAGTCTAGTTTTGTCCTAGCAAGGGAGAGTCAACACTACAGGAATACATTAGCACAACAAATAAGGCACTAGTTGGCACTAAGTGGCTCCTAATGTCCCTCCACAACAGTGCAATGTACTGTCATTATGATAAGCCAGGCAACGGATGACTTTATTTTTAATTGCACTGAAGAGATACTGGTCTCATCGAAGGCTCTGCCCCCAGGCAAGACTGGTCACGGCCCCCTCCCCAGTCAAGTGTTGCTCTGAGATGTCCTTCTCCTGCACACTGAAAAACGTTTCTAGTTCATAAATTCATGGCGTGGGTTCAAATGTCTCCCAGAAGCTCTTTCAGCCCCAGCCACAAATATGGTTTTGCTCTTCAAATGCTGCATTGGCAACAAAATCAAAGCTTCACCACTTCTCTGCCGTTCCAGTTTGGAAACGAATTTTTTGGCTAAGATTTCTCCAGTCATCCCATTCCCACTAGCCCTCAATCCCAACGACCTCCTGAGATGAAGGCAATAGCCTGAATGCTTTGTCTACAGAGAAGCAACCTCTTGGGTTTGGTGCTTTTGTGAGCTTTTCCTCAAAGGAGAATTTCTCTACATGAATCATTTAGACAGAACCCTTCTCTCTTCTGGCCTGCTATTGAACTGTCTAGGAGACAGCATTTAAATGCAAGAAGGCAAAACAATAGTATTGACTGTCCTTTGTCCGGGTTTATTTAATTCTGTAAAGCAAACAGTTTGTGTGAAATGCATTCCTGGTAATAAAATCGTATTGCACATTTGCTTATAGAGGGTCACCAGGGAGAGCAAATGCGCCTGTACTCAGCAATAAATGCTCGATTCCGTGTTGCACAGCAATTATTCAAAATGAAAGACTATTGGATACAAGACTGCTGCCCTTTAGGACTCAGCCTGTCAAGCTGCATCGCTCTGTACTTTTTATCCAAGTGGATTTCATCTCCACACTCTTATTGCTGGGTGATAGTCAAGTCTTTAAGTCCAAATTGCACCAAGCTTGAAAACAGTATTTGACGACCAGGCTGCCCTTTCTTTGTTGAAAGGAGCATTGCTTTATTATTATTATTTATCAACATGCCATAGTATATTAAAGGAGTAAAATTTAAAAGGCATGGATGGTTTATCCGTGGGATAAAACCAAAGGACAGGGAAAGACAGATTTCAATTTAATCACCCCTAAAATTGCTTCTTCCTAGCTTTAAAAATGCCGTAGCTTTAGTTATCAAGGGGAATTTATGATGCTATCATATTTACTTCCTCTGGGGTCTGTACATACTTTCAAACTCTATCAGGAATCTGGTATTCTTCTGCCTTCTGAAATTAAACAAGGAGTCATTAATACGCTTTACACATGCATCCCGCTGTAGATACTTCCTTGACATTTATTACCTATCTAGCCTTGCACTTGATAGACTTTTACATATTGCTCAGCGAAGAGAAATGTAACAGAACTCCACCGAGCTTAAGCGTGTGCAGATATGCCTGCCATTTCCCCTTAACGTAAGATTTAATCTACGCAGTGCCACCTCAGCCCTGACCAGATGATCAGTCAACACAGCTCTGAGTAATATCGTGGAAAATCTGAGCCTACAGACAATTACAGGCCACTTAATCACAAAATTTAATCAAGATAATAATTAGGCACTGCATCCTGTTTAATGCATAAGGATGTGAGCTTTCCAGCTCCTGCTGCCAGATCGGAACTGAGCACAGGAACGAAGGAAAGAATCAGCAAAGTCAACAGACTAACTCCTTGGTGATGGAAGAAAAAACTAAACTCGAACTGCTTGCCAAATCCTTAAGAACAACGCCTGTGCTTTGTGCCAGCTGAAAACCCAAACCAACAAGATTCCTTCAAAGATCCATTTCTTCAGAAGACCAACTTAATACTTTTTATTTGAGCAGGCTGGAGAGATAAAGCTCAGGGTCCTGGCACAGTAGGTATTCTATTGATGCTCAATAAGCACTTTTTGCTCAGATAAACCTTGCCCTGAAGAATGGACAAGAGTGGAAAAGCTCTATTAAGTGATTCTTTCAAGGTCGAAATGAAGAAAATAAATCTGTCAGTCATCAAAGCCACAGTACTACCCTGCCTCTGTTGGGTCAGCTTTGTAGGTCTAAGCAAAGGGTTATAAGACTGCAGTTCCTAATTTTTTCTGACATACCTCATAGTTACTGCAAACTAAGAAAAGTCACTTTCTGGGATAGATGCTATTAAGAGGATTCTTCCATATTTTCCTCTGACTTCAAAGTGCCGCATGAGACTCCTCGTTAAAGCCAAGTGACATCCACACATCACTGAGCTGGAGAAACAGAGGCAGCAGGAATGTCTCTGTAAACATTCAAAAGCCCAGAAACATGAAGGCTTGGAAGAAAGAGCAGAGGGGTATAGAAAATGGACTAGATGACACAGCAGGTCACTTCCATTTCTAAATTCTAGGAAGACTCTGGGTTAAAAATAGGATGGAAAGTAGATTTTGTTTTGTTTTGTTTCCTTTAAACCAGTGCAATGTGTTAGTTTGGGAAGGTCACAAGTAAACAGTGTCACAAAGTGACTTTATACACTCAGTCTGTGCAGGGGGAATGAGTTCAGGACATTGTGCTAATCACTGCCTTGTCCTCAGGGCAAGGATGGACCCATTTTAAAGATCTGTTGGACAGCTTTATTTTATATTAAAGATCACATTGGTCACAGCAATTGCAAATCATGTTCCAAGTCATTTAAAACAACATCCCAGTGTTACTTATGTGCTGTCTTCTTTTGTCTACACATGGCTTGCTGTGAAAGGAAGAAGAGCAAAGGTACACACCTTGATCCCACCAAGACTCCACCTGTCCCATTGTGTTGCTGGTACCAGTTCCCACCAGCTGGGGATACTGGCTAATATTTTTAATTCAGTGAGTGATTTCTCACAGGAGCCAGAGGAGACAGCCTGACGGAGAAGTGAAATCCTTTCTTTGTACATATGAGACTTGGAAAAAAAAAAAGAGTAGAAAAGTAGAGCTGAGTGAGGGTAGCATTTCAACCTTCAGAGCTGCTGTTAGCTGTGATAAATCCCTTTTGCAAATTCGGTGTCTTGGGCTGCAAATACTTAAAGAGTGTTATTATCAGCCATTGTGAGCCTGGAAACAAGAATTCCCACTGTATTTTAATGGCTGCTGGCCATATCCATCAAAAAGGGGACTCTAACAGACATACAGTTATCATTGTTCAAATTTTAATGAATATATGGCATTCCCATTCATTATTTAAGTGACATTCAGACACAGCTTCAGTCAAAGCTGCCTCTTCATAAATGTTATTAGCTACAAATGCGCCTTTAATAAAATATTACACTGTGCAAAAATAAAGTGTTGTACTGATAACCAAAGGGAAAAAAAAAAATGAATAGAAGGAACTAAAATCCACAGCAATACAGTCTAAACTCCTATTCACTCAAAAATCCTTTTGATTTTAGCAGGCAATTCCTTAGAGCCCAGCACAGGAACGCAGGGTCAGGCCCACCAGGCCCAAAAGAAACACCTTCTCCAAACTCTTGTGGCTCACACGCAGACTGCTCTCTGATTATCTGACTCAGAACCGGTCTATCTGCGGTCAGCTTGACCACAACTCAATAATACTGTCTGCAAATCCAATATACATGGGCCTCTGGACAGCTTTACATTCATTATCCAACTGTTTGGACTGCACACTTTGGAAAACACTCTAAATTAGCGTTCAGTCTGTAGAATGCAGTGCAATGTGGTTAAAGCTCTGCTTTAACCTCACGGGTGCTTGTATTTTTTGATAAAGTTGTATGCTGAGGTATCTCAAGTTAGGCACTCAGAACTGAAACATCCTAAATCTAATCAGGTTGCAAATGCTGGCCCCAGACTGCTTGCTACACAAGCCAGGAAGCAGCTATTTATTTTCTCTAAATTAATCCCAGCTCAGCAAGACACTTAAGCGTACATCTAACTTTATAAAGACAGAGTGGGTTTCCCACTCACTTAAATAATGCAGATGCAAATGCTCTGCTGAATCAGGTTTATAAAAATCCAATAGCAGTCAGTAATAAATATTGTGACATTCAAGAGCAATCTCTGCTCCGCAGCAGGAGGTTGGAGCGCGCTGCTGGGATCTGTACTGCAGTGTCCTCGCTAGTGCCGTGGGATTGCTTCCCCTTCCCTGCATCCCGCTCTATTCCCCAGACCCAGAGCCACACACACTCCTCCTCCCTCTGCCAGGGAATAAGAGGTGTCTCTATATAGAGAGGGCATCGATTATGCAAGATTTATCTTGGGTTTCCCTGGCCTGCTCTTCTAACCGTGCATTTGTGATGGAAATACCACCAGCACCTAGGCTGGGTGTCTGGAGCAGGAGGGGCAGAAGCAGAGGTGGTTCATTCACTGGGGCAGGCGGCTTTTCTTCTGCAGCAAATTTGTATTAAATCAGTTTTATTTCTACCAGGATAAAAGAGCAAAACGACACTTTGCTGGAATTGGGAACCTGTCCCCACTAACAGTATAGAAGGAGCATGCCAAAGGTGAAACTGGTCCCTGCTAAACCTGATCCGCTCCAGGAAAGAGTCAGAGACAACAACAAGAGACTAAAAGGGATGGCTGAAGGCACACTTGCACATCTAACCCTCTGGTTAGCAGCCCTCTTCTCACGCTGGCTGCCAAACCTGCAGGGACTTTGTTTTAAAGGAAATAAAAGAGCAATAATGCTTCCAGAGGTGATGTGCCTGCACGCCACGTCTTGGCAGAAGTCACTGTTTGCCATCTATCTCATGGCTGCGCACAGCAGGCACCCGAAAGTCACATGCTCCTCTGCTTGTGCTTCCTCAGGGTTTCCACGCTGTGTGTGTTGTAACCAAAGGTGGGCAAAATGGGCTTTTGCAGAAGTCGGCCACAAACATTTTTAGAGTTTTGTTGAGAAAGAGAATGAGGAACATCCTCCCTTCCCACCACTGAGTGCTCTGGCCAGGATCTCCCCTGCAGGATTAGCAATCTTTGCCCTGAAAGAAGATAGCCTGTACTGCTTGTTGGGTTTGTTAGTTGGAGGGAAGGAAGACCTTGGGAGGTACTTTTGGGTGAAGGCTCCTGAGCACAAGAAAGGTAGCCTCTCTGTAGCCTTCAAGAAGGCCTTCAAAAAGGTGTGGCTTCACATACATACAAGTCCTGTAAAGGTTCTGTCTCTGATTGATGTACAACATATTAAGAACAAAAGCCTAAACAAGCTTCTAACATTAGCCAATCTAACTGTTTCAGGAGATGGACCATCCGCATCATGACAGACAGGGCCATGGAGAGATGCTCCAGGGCAGAGTGCTGTTTTGACACAGTAAATCTGGATTAATGGAGACATTTTTGGTGCATACTCATCCCAGAGAAATAAACCAGTTTCTCTATGCATCAGTAATGATTTTTCTCCTATGCTTCGGGTAAGCCCTTCACAGATTACCACCATTTGATCCTGAAGTTTCAACTTCTTTATGAAGTTGCAGTGGGAGGCGGTTATCCTCAGGCCTGGGTGGAATCTGTCACTGTTGTCACTTTAGAAGGCAATCATGAGAAGGCATCTCACCCAGGCTGCAAGAAACAGCATCTTAATCTTGAAACTCTTTCTGTTCAGCAGGATTATTTCCATGGACCCAGAGGTAAGCAGCACCCTCTCCACTAAATGCTCCTCCTAAGAGTTAAAATGCTCCCCAATTCATACATTTATAAGCAAGGTAATTTCTCAGTGCCTTTGTTAGACTTAAAAGTGAAAATTAAAGGATTATTAGGGGTTAAGGGTCAGACATATACCCAGCCAACTAGCTGGCAATGACTCCACTTGGAACAAAGAGATTCCAAAAGAAACTTTTTTAATGAGAAGGATGGCAAAAAGCCAAGCAGAAGTTGCAGCGGATACCTCATTAAAGAAATTGATACGCCTAAGTCAGGTCAATCTGTTTAAGTAACTCAATGGCTTCAGTTAGATAGGAATAGATCTGTTTAATTTGCCTGCAGAAAAGCAGCAGCACAGTGGGAGCGGAGGAGGAGACCTCGTAGGGAGCCATAAGTTTTCCATAAAAGTTGGTAATCATGTGGGAAGTTGCATCTGTGGTTTACTCCCTTGGAAGAGAGACATCTCACATAAAGTGAGCTCAAAGTTGTAGGCAGCAAGAGCAGCCACACACGAGGAGGGGATCTGCAGCATGTACTAATACCAAGGGATCTTCCCTGCACAGCCACGGCCTGTATGGGGAACACAGGGCCGACCAAAAGAGCCCATCTGGCAGATGCCAAAACTTAAATTTAAGGTGTGAGCCAGCACCCGATCTCTTTGTACACCTTTGGAGCACTAAGAGAGCTTCAGTGGGAAGAAGCGAGCTGATTTTCTGCTGGAACAAAAAAAAACCCTCAAATATGGTTCTTGTTTTCAAAGTCAAGCGAGGGGCCCAAAATGGGAAAATAAATTCTTGCGGTTTGAAAAGACTGTACTGTGAACTAAACAGCCCTGCCTGGCCTCTGCCAGGATGTCTGCTCTGCTTATCTTCACCCGTGCTGACGGCCGAGTTATCACTTACTTCAGAATTTCTGTGATGCTGAGAACAGCAGAGCCACCAGCATGCCGTGAAACTGGAAACTGCCAGTAGCCAAACAGCATCTTGCTAATGATTGCTGCTTACAGGGCACCGTATCAGCAGTAATTAGCAAACTGCTGCTAAGCTCAGAGACCTCATTCGCAGGTATCTGCGTGACCTCACTGATAAAACTTTGGGGCTTATCATTGAACTGAAAAATAATGTCTTTAAGTAATTGCACGGTTTGGTAATAGGTAAATAAGAATTTTGCTTCAATAAAATTAAAATAAACCCAACACTGCTTTTACTGGGCAGATCTCAGCAGCAACCTAATAGGAGGTTTTGTCACGCTTTGACTTAATCTACCTTCTAGAGATGATGTATAATAAATTATCATAATGATTAAGAGCCAAACAGTGTAAATGAAGCCCCTATCACCCAGGCTTCCAGCAAACATTAAGCTTTATAATGTATGAATGTACACAGTAATGGATATCTCCCACAGGCTTTTGGTCCTTGAAGGCATACTCTGAGGGGTATGGTGCATGTCAACAGCCCCAACGATTAAATACTCTTCAGCTGGGCTCAGAAATCATGGGGTTTTGAGTTCTCTGAATAGAACTTTTTGATCTCACCACTGGGAATCACACTCCAAAGCTTCTCCTGCTCATAGGCAAGTTAGAAAGCAACTTAAAATGGGAAGGGAGAGATTCCAACTTTCCTACCCAACCTGTTTTGATGAAACATCATTAAGATAACCATGACAGCATCATTAATCTTATCAACACGGCAATAATACACAAGAATAAAACCTGCAGCTCCATTGTCTAAGTGAAACCCATTTGTCTGGAACCGAGTAGATTATTTTTAACCCTGGGAAAAGGTACTACATCCCAATTTAAGGTTCTCCTGATTTTACTAAAGAGGTGGTGTTAGGCATGTATTTCAGCAGGGATGTGGGGATCCCAGGGATCATGGCCACATCTGCTGCACCAACATCACCTGCCCTACTCCTGGCATAGAATCATAGATTCACAAAATGGTTTGGGTTGGAAGGAACCTTAAAGATCATCTAGCTCCAAACTCCCTGCCACAGGCAGAGACACTTTCCACTAGACCAAGCTGCTCAAAGCCTCACCCAACCTAGCTCTGAACACATAACAAGGTATAACAAGGACCTCCCAATACCCCATCATACACGCAAATGCTGTCTCCTTGGAGATGAAAGGAGGCAAACCCAGGAGCTACACAGGTTGGAGGAATGAGGATATTTTACCCAGAATTTTGGCTAGATGATTACTATAGACTATTAAACTGTTCTCCTCTGGCTGGAATTTATTGTTGACAACTAAAGAAAGCACAGAGGGCTGAGTACCTGCCAAGCCTGTGCAGAGCAGTTGTGCCAAATGGAAAGAAAAAAAAAGCCAGGATAAAATTGGAAGGAAGCCACAGACACTCGTTTTCTCTTACACCTGCAAAACCAAAGCTAACTTCCCTTTTCTCTCAGTGGAAAACCTACAAATGCAGAGCCCCAGGAGAAAACTATCTCCCCCCACACTGTGTACGTTAAAAAAATCCCATTTTCATACCAAGCTTCACTTCCTGAAGTTAAACATGTTTTGATTCACATTCTCCTAGTAACTTGCACTTCCTCTGCTAGGGGATATGAATGATAAAGCAACGAGAAAAAGGGGGAAAGCAAACCCAACAAATGCCCACGTCCCCAAGACAGCCAGCTTCCAGCAGGTAGACACAGCATCTCAAAAGTAGCAAGAGATGGGTGAGCTAGATCTACAGAGAGCTTGGGTTAGTCAAATGACTTTTTCAGGGCTTTGTGCCAGAA
Source organism: Actenoides lindsayi (assembly GCA_025331215.1). NCBI lineage: Eukaryota > Metazoa > Chordata > Aves > Coraciiformes > Alcedinidae > Actenoides > Actenoides lindsayi. Next base: position 23,355 of record WTSP01001530.1, on the reverse strand, counting down.
CGAAGCAGAGATAATCTGCTGAAAGAATGCCCCATACAGCAGGGAGACAGCCAGATGCTTCCTGCACGTGAGATTTTAGGGTAGCATAAGATACATATCGGGGACAGGTTCAGCAAGGTCAGGAACAGCAGGTCAGAAAGGAAAAAATAAGGTTAAAAAAATCTGGAATATGACAGTGCAAAAGCAGGAACTACAAGGTAAGTGGTTTGTGCTGGGATGTTGTTACTCCCTGAGATCTGACATGAAGAAACAGCAGCAGCCAGAGCACCGGAGACATCTCAGTGCAAAGCTGCATGCACCAGTCAGTAATCTGGGGGACTGTGTGAAACCAGATATTCAGGAGCGGTTCAGCACAAACCCTGGAGATAAGGAAAGCGTCACTGTGAAGAACACTTAGCATTCCCACCAACCTGAAATGCAATTTTGGATTTAAAAGCGACCAAAATAATAAATAAATACAAAATAATCAGCCTGCAAAAATAGCATACAGTAGAGGTTTGCTTGTTCTTCTGGAAGTATCTGTATTTTGAAAGTCTAAGAATCATCCATCACACTTATTTTAGACCTTTTCTTGGTTTGGTTTTGGGTTTTTTTTAAACATAGTTCCTTAAATGCCCCGAATTAAGTAATTCAGCAAATAGTGCCTCTAGCAGACATTTGGTCTTTCTGTGGCCAGACTTTCCAGTTACATCATGTGTTGTTTAGCAACATCTTCCCTCACCTCCAAGTGTCTCAGAGGATTTTAGATCACATCATCTCTCAGGCTATAGCTGCCCAGATAGTCACAAATACTTTGAAGTATTATGATTTGAACACACAGAGAGACACAGAGCAGAGCACCAAGTGGCAGAGGTGTGATGCAGAATTAAAATCCAAAATCTTCTGAATGAGAATCATGTTTTCACATCCCACAGCTGCATTTGCTAGGCAGTGGGTCTTTTACTTCTCTAGAGAATGACCAATACTTTTAGCTTTATTTTCCTTTTTTTTTTTTTACATATTTAATTATTAGCAGAGAACAGAAATGACATTTCTCTAAGGAAGTTTCACTTCTGCATCCCCTCAGCCCTTCCTGAGAAAAGCCAACAGAAGCACTTATTTCGCTATGACAGTGAACACGTGCAAGAGCGATGGGCTATCAGATTAGACTGTTATCAGCCATGAATTGCATTCACAGCAGAGCTATGCTAATGAAGAAAGAGCTCATGAATCCTCTGCTACAAAACATCGCACAAAAGCATCTGAATGGTGTGAAGAAGAGGAAATTGCCACAGAAATTTCAACTCATCAGATGTTTGTGCAGGACAAATTCCATTCACAGGTTATCACCAGCAGCTGCTGCTTCAGAAGACCACCAGGGAGTCATGAAAGGCTTTTTAAGCTAGGAAAAGCCATCTCCTCAACCTTTTGGAAACAGCAATACAGCCCAAAACACAAGATACAATATGTGGCATATCAGAAACCCTGCTTTCCTGGCTTACTCAAAACTGCAGCTCAGTGGCAAGTTTCAGGGTCAACTAGACTTTGACACAGCAGCAACGCCTCACTGGAACTTAAATATTGCTATTCTTTCATTTCAGGAAAAAAAAAAAGAAAGAAAGAAAAGAAAGGAAAAAAATGTGTTTGCCCTGTGGTGAGAGGGCTCACAGCATCTTTTCAAGCAGGGCACAAGGCCAAGTATTAAATACTTGAGGAATTTGTTTTCTCATGTGGAAAACAAACAGTTTGCAAAAGGCTTCACTCACTGCACAAACAGGGAACAGGTCAGTCTGGACCTCTCACCTATGACAGAGTACACAGGTATACACAGCGTGGGGGGAAGACACCAGTTGAGTTAGTTTTCAGCTCAGTCACGCATCTTATTATAATTGATTATTTGGGCTTTGACTCTTTCTTTATATGTAGTAAGCTTTTTATGAAAAAGCGTCTGGGTCTTGGGGTCTGCAGGGCAGTTCTGAGTCAAACAGGCCAGTCATATTTTTTTCCTTTCTACAGGAAGAGGAGATGATCCTTTTAATTTTTGGACCATAAAGAAGCTTCTCCATCTCTTTCACACCCGTTTACAAGGGACAACACCTACGTGCTGGATGTTTCTTCAAGAGGTAACACCAAAATATATTATTTATTTTTAACGGCATAGAAGCAGCAAGCAGGCACAGATCTCACTGATTTTCAGTAAGGTGCAGACAACTTAGTGCTGTTTAGGCTCTGAAAGCCTCCCATCAGCTTACCTGATAGGCACAGCCTTAGGGCTTCAGTTCTCCATAGAAGAAAACCACAAAACCAGTATAAGCTTCCTTGGTTTAGATGCCTCAGACACTACCCTCTAGCACTTGCATCCCTAGCAAAGAAGTTGATGGGATCTCCCTCCTAACCATGCTGGGGCAGAACTCACATCAATGCTGAGCAAGTCATCAAGGAAGTCCCACCTCCAGAGCCTATTTTTTTTTTTCCAATGTTTCCTCTAAAATGAGACAAATCACATGCTAAAATACCTATTTCTCTTTGTGACCTATAAAAGGAGGACAGATAGGCAGCTCTGACAGCAATGGATGTGTTGCAGATGCTTGCACTTGGTCATATGCATCCCCCACCAATCTCCTGCATTCTATGCAAATTCCCAGCACCGGAACTGTTTCCCTGCTTGCCAGGCCTGTCCTCTACACAATCCCTTTCATTTTATAATGTAGGCACTTTTCTCCCAATGAAAAGAAACCAGAGCATTCTCAAAACAAAAAGGAAGCTCCAGTTTCCTCTGCAATGCTGGAGAACATACTCCCTTCCACAAGGTCGCTTTTAAATTACAGGATGGCAGCGGCGTGTGATTCCCAGTATCGATTCTGCCAAGAGGGCTGTCAGCCAGCAGCACTGAGCGGGCAGAGGGAGCCGGAGTCTTGCCCATGAGAGCCACATAGGTGAGACCTGGAGAGACACAGAAACCAAGCCCTACCCTCCACGCTGAAAGGCAGGGCCTGTCGCCAAACAGGAGCATGGTTTTCCTTCGTATCTTCATCATCCCACATGTTTTTGCTCTCCAGTGTACTTCCTAAGGAAAGGAGTCCCAGAAGCCAGGCTTTTTTTCCTAGCTGTTTGTTTTCTTGGCTCCTTTGAGCACTGACTCCATTTGACAGTTTCCCCTCATCTCTTTTTGTCCTCACTGCCAGCCCAGAACACCCAGGAGTATGGTTGTCTCAGCACCTCCTCACCTGAAAAGCCACAGAAATTAAGAATAAAGATGTGTCTGCGGACAAAATGTATTGGAGTTGCCTCAGTTGGGCCCTGAGAACTCAAAACCACCTTCCTTGGCGTGGGTACAATGACCACATCTCCATTCCCCTTCCCAGTGCTGTGACCAAGAGGAGACAGAGATAACACTGTTTCAGGTTTCATCCTGCCAGAGAAGAAAAGGTGAGTATTGTGGGAGCAGCTCACTCCATTCTCCATCACTGCATGTCAAGTGAAGCATGAGAGTAACATCTCTGAGTAGGTATCAGAGTAATTACAGTCCATCAAGTAAATCAGATTACAGAGTTGCCTGAGCAGCAGCAATTCCTCACCCACCAAGGTTTTCTGCTTGAAAAGTTGACACCTTTGCAGGTACTTTGGGCTTGGCAGCCCTCCAAACTACAATTCCATGGGGCACTGCTGTGCACATGGACTGATTGATTACTCATGTACTTTTCACTGCTCAAGGGTCATCATGGCTTAATTTCACCTCTGCTTTCATAGGCAGGCAACCAGCAGCATCCCACTTTGACACCCTCTCCAAGGATGTTCCACCTCTTTGCTAAGCAGGGTCACCAAATCCTGCTGAGAGACACCTACTCTCAACACACTGCCAACCACATGCTTTCATTTGCTACCATGTCTACTGTCTATCAAGAGCAGTCCAACCATAGAATTGTTTGGATTGGAGGAGGCCTTAAAGATTAGTTCCAACCCCCCTGCCGTGGACACAGACACTTTCCACTAGACCAGGTTGCTCAAAGCCCCATCCAACCTGGCCTTGAACACTCAGAAGGTTGGGACACCTACAACTTCTCTGGACAACCTGTTCCAGAGTCTCACCACCAACACAGTAAATAAGCCACATTTATTCTTCTCATCTAGTACATTAAGGGTTACAAGGTTAGTTAAAACTCTTGTATATTGAGAGCTCAGGTATCAAACTACCTGTCCAGCAAAAGGAAGTACATTTCTGTTTTATAAATAGGTATATTTAAGATCAAGGAAGTATTAAATTCTCCACCATCCAAAACAGTGGAGTCTCTAGGAATATCACTCTGGCACACTTTAACATCTCATCAGTCATGTCTACACAACATGGGATATGGAGAACCCTTAAAAAAAAAAAAAGATAAAAAAGAGCCCATAGTGTTATTTACCCAACTGGAGTCTCCTTATACTGTGAATTCAAAGATTCCCCATGTGTCTTCTTTACCTTAAACTTTTGGCATCTGTGACTTCCCCACAGAATAAGCCATCTGCATTTCAGCTTTTCAACAGTAGAGGCATGAATATTGTCAATACTTCCATATCCCATGCAGAGTCATCCAGCTCTGTTCCAGAAATTTTTAGTGTGATAGCACATTTAAAAAAGGGAAAGAAAATAAATATTAACTAAAACCAGACAAGCTCTGAAAGAGGTGCAGAAGTAGCAGCTACAGTCTGTAGCTGGCAAAAATCACACCAAAGCGGAGTTCCCAGCTCTTCTATGGTAGAGTTTAAAATGAAACTCTCTCCAATCCAGTGTCCTATCCAAAGTCTATCCCCTTTTGCTCACTTTAAAAATGAGCAGAGTTTCTATTTACCTAAACTCTACAAACAAGAACTCTTCAAATGCTGAAATAAGAGATCATGTCACAGGTTTTTGTTGAACAAAGAAAGTAAATATTAACTTGTTTCCCTGAAACAGTACATCACCTGTGCTCAACCTGGGATTATACAGGAGTTAAGAATAAGCTCTGTCACTGAATAATATTGAAACCCATCTTTTCCAAGCAGTGTCTACAGCAGCATTGCAGGTAGAGGGGCCAAGTGTTACCAGATGTTGGAAAGCGCAGTTGGGAGGCTTGTGATTCATGCTTCTAGCAGCAACATGTGTTACATATTCTGGTTATTTCCTAAATAACAGACTTCAGGACTATTTCTCCTTGATCAAAGATGGGTTGACAGATAGTCATGCGTACACACACACACACACACCCCTATCTCCTCACCTGCTCCAAGAGGCACCTTGTATAGGTAAAATCTGTTCTCAGCTTATCCAAATCCACCATCTAAACTTGCCTCTATTTTTATTTCCCTTACACTAGAAGGCAAGAAAGATGTTTTCATTTTTCTTGTTGTCTTTTGGGACCCTGCAATGTAGGCCTTGCTAGTCTTTAGTCCCACGTGTAGCATAGATACCCTTCCTGTTGTTAACCACTGATAAGTTGTCACCTCAAGGGAAAAAAGGAAGAAGGTAATGACAAGAAACACAAAGTTTTAACCTGAAATTTATCCCTCTTTGGCTTTCTGAGGCTGCTTGAAGCATGAATCTAGTTCTGCTGTTTAAGAAAAAAGGAATTACCTGGGTGACCCACCTCTTGCTGAGGGAGACCATGGTAGCTTGTTCATCATGTGCCAGCATTCAGAGAACGTCACTTGTCCATGCTTACAACAAGAACCTGATTCCTGCAATTTATTCCAGGGTCTGCCATGAATTACATGGCTGGGGGGAAAATCACTGTAAGAACTGGAAAACTTTACAATTTTAAACTGATGCTTCCCTTTCCGACAGACTCTTGCTGTACAGATTTAAGTTCAAATACTGAAGCTGAGATTTTAAACTTCTGACTGCATTTTAATTCTTGTTCACATAGTCATTAGCAGCATTAAATTGGGGGAGAATCTGCTGTGAAATGTAGTAATCTGGTAGCAAGAAAAAATGCTAGTATGGCTGTTTGATGTTCTTAGAGGGGCTGGTACTCTAAACCAGGAGATACCAAAGCTTTTAAAGTCTTGCTCATTATTTGCTTTATAATGACACAGGAAGCAGTAAGGGCTTTAATTTCAAATAATCTTTCCTTCAGAAATCTGGGAACAATTTACAGGACATAGCAGTTGTTTGGTTTTTTTTATTTATTCGTCCATTAAATGCCACATTAAAGTACTGCTTAGTTAATAACAAGTTTAGGGAGGGGAAAAAAAAAGTGACACAATTTAAAGTAAAAGTCATAACTCCTGCACCACTTTGCTGTTGTTCTACAAACAGTTTGCTCAAGTTGCAGGAGATTTGGCTTTGCATAAGAATGCTTCACAGAACAATAGGGAAAAAGTGATTTCTTAAACACAAGGGAAAAAATTAAGAGGGGAAAATGTAAGATAAGAAGGCCAGATGAGCAGCTAAAGGCTCTGACACCTCGATCTTGACACTTCAAATAGAATACATCTACTTACATCCAGACTGTGCCTTTCTCCTAAAAGTACACTACCCCTCCCCCCCCCCAGTGCACAGATATTCAACTTCAGCTTCAGATCAAAGCATTCACATGAATTATTTTTTTTCTTTCAGCCACTTCCAGTCACTTCCTCCAGTCACCCCCACTCTTTCCTACACCCCCTTGATCCCTTGGATACAGGGCAGCACTTCAGATTTGAGTTTTAATGCAGTACAGCACCATGACTGATCAGACTTCAGCAAAAAGACCGTGTAATGATAATTTCAGAAAGAGGGAGGATTAATTGTGGTGTGATGCTGCAAATGAATCTTCACTGTAGAGTAATTAATTCCAGCAGCTACAAGACTAGCAACAGAGATGCTACTGCTTCGAGTACTCAGCAATAGTACCACCCAGGTACCCTGCAGCAATGCAAGCTATGGCCTTTGTAACTAAGACAGTTATGAAAACACTCTTCTGCCCAGTAATCCCCACTAGTGAGACAAGAGGTGGGGAATTGCCCAGAGAGGTGGTAGATGTCCCATCCCTGGCAACATTCAAGGTCAGGTTGGACAGGGCTCTGAGTAACCTGCTCTAGTTGAAGATGCCCCTGCTCAGTGAAGGGGGGTTGGACTAGATGACCTTTAAAAAGTCCCTTCCAACTCAAACCATTCTATGATTCTCCTATCCTGCCAGCCTGCCCACAAGATCAGAGGCAGAGGACTGTGCTTGCAGGTTAGAGGAACTGCAAATTCAAGAAACACCCAAAGGCACCACGCTGCTCGTCCAGACAAAAATGGGGTGAAATTCTGGCCACAGCGAAATTGGGAAAAGCTACAGACAGAGCAAGGAACTCAGTCTGATCTGCAGTGGCTGGTTATATTAAGGATACTGGAAAATACATTGATGGTCCTGGTTTAATAATTAAGAGCATCAAACTAAAACTTTGGGCCAGATTACGTTCCCATTTTAGTTCATTTTGATGAGTAATGCAATTCATTTTCACACAAGATCTTTATCAACGTAATAAAGCTGGTGATTTTGGCACTGCAGTCCACGGGTACTCATTACAGAGGCTAAATCACAGGCTCACTCCAGATGGCTTGTCTCTACAACACAGCACACATCCAAGGCACTTCACAAACTAATCACCTACTGATCGTATCCCTTCAATTAAAAATTACTCAATATTTCCAAGTGCTGGCATCCATTTTAGAAATACCAGAAAATAACAAAGTGTTTAGCCAATAATATGGAGCTTTTCCTACATTACAGAAATGTCAGCTAAACAACATTAACCAGTTTGGTAAGGCAGTACAGTTTATATCTGGCACATGGTGCATTTGGAAGTTTCTCCACCTCTACATCTGCTGTGGCAAAAGCCTTAGTGGGACCAGCTGAAAGCACAGACAAATAGGGAAAAAAAAGCCTCTTACTCTACAGTGGGGATACAGATGGAGATAATTTTTAGAGCTATTAGATTCAATCAAACCACAAGAGCTCCAAAAGGAAGCTCCAGAATGGCCCCTTTTGATAAAACAGACCCAGGTCGATGCACACGTTGCTGCAGAGCAAAGAGCTTTGCTGAATGGTGCAGGGTTAACCAGGAGGCTTCATTCCACCACTAAATTGCACATTTGCTTACGTGGCTGTGTCACTTATGCTGGTTTATATCAGGTGAATATAGAAAAGTAGAGAGGCATGGACCTGAGAGGTTGTTGATGATTTTTTAATTATTTATTTATTTATTGTGGAAAACAGAAAAATAGAGAGCTCAGTACACAGTCTTCTGGGTCCCGTATACAAACTACAGGCACCAATCAGGTTTTTTAGTCTTAATGCAAACTTGGAGCACCACTCACCAGATCTCTGTTTGAATCAATGAAGTCTTTTCTCCAGGAATACAGTCATTAGCTCCTCCAGTCTCTGCTGACAGACAGGCAGAGCTTACATTAGTCATGGATAACAACTCAGAGCAGCTCGCAATAAAACTAAATTACACCTTTGATGAAGTAGCAGACTTCCTTACTCATTGTACAGAAAACAGAGGGTATTCTCCAGTCAAATGGCTGTGCATGTCAAATTTGGTTCAACATATTTAATGCCGTAGCCACGCTTTCAGACAGGAAAAGGTGGCTCTGCTCCACAGCAGGAGCAGATGTTTGTATGAGATGATTAAACCAGTGTGAGCAAAATCTTCCTGTACCGTGTCTTTTTAAGAAGTGTCCCAGAATTTAGTGCTTTTTCACTACACTGGGTGACTTATGGGCTATAGGTATCCCGTGGTCCATAAACATAGGACCCTCTGTAGTCATCTAAACAACTTTGTCGTTTTCCTTTTTCAATACTCTCTGCTAGTCTGCTGAGACAGGCATTTACCATCTCTTCCCTGTGACAGCAATTAAGACATCCGATTCAGTCACTCATGTCCTTCATGCTTTTAGTGTTTATAAATATTCACGACCCTGATTGCTGTATAGCACTACTGTAGTTCAAAGCTTGGATCACCTCAAACAGCCACGGCATAAAGAGAGTTACTGGGAAATCAAAGCTGACACAGGAAGTCAAGAATAAAATTTTCAAAGGGAATAAAGTGGATCGTTGCATGAGGCCACCCATCTCGCTCCCTTACATTATATGGCTGCATTTAGGTAGTTCAAACACTGTGCAAGTGTCTCACAACACTAAAATTGTGCATTGCAGCAATGACAAATGTGACTTGTTCATTTAAGGATATGCACAGATAGTAGTAACATACCAGTTGCCTTTAGAGCAGCCTTAAGAAAGGGTGTGTTCCACTTTCCTGTTATCACAACACGAACAAGCATCATATAAACAGAGCCTTAAAAACCATCATGTAAACAATCAAAACATAAGCAAAAACTCTATCAGTTTGGGGCTGTAAAGGAGTTGGCCATGACGACCTAAAGGCAACCTCTACTTTCCCCACACCAAAACTACAATTAGTACTTGCCTCAATGAACACTCACTGAACTTGTGCTAATAAAGATCCCTGTTCTTCAGCACACCGTATCCTTCGTTGCAGAAGCCCTGGTATTCTCAGCTAACAGCTTCACTCCATTCTAGGTGCAGACCTTTTCTTACAGATGCCACTCATGACCCGAGACCTAGTGTACCAGCTTATTTTTACTTCACTGCTAGCAACTAGAGTCACTGCAAGTCATTAAAGAGACTTGTCTAGCTGAATAGCTTCCAGAACTGCAATGAAGTATCTATTTAATATCCTCAGATAAAAGGTACTACGCAAATAAAGAGCACTGTGTTGCACCAAAGAGGGTCCTCTACCATCTCTCATTAGTCCAATAGAGGTAAATGGATTCTAGCCTGAGTTTTTGCAATGCAGTTTCCTGGACAAAGAGTCTTTAGTTTAAAATCAACCCTGCTAAACAAGCTCTAGTCCACTTATCTTGACAAATTTAAACAATCAACCTGTGGGAAGCCAAGCTGCTTCTTCATATTTGCAGGTCAGCTGCCTTGAGACAATGTCTGCAGTACAAACAGGCTTTCAGGGCCAGATTCTGATTTCATTCAGTATGGTGTAAATCAGGAATAATCCCTTTAGAGATTAGTAGGAGTGAGATCAGATTCAGGCCCTTGGAATTAAGCACAAACCATGTGCTTGCCAGGCTTATTCTAATTCTGCTAAGTATAAAGCAGTTCTCCTTCAGCATGTCCCTCTTCCATTCTGTCTAAAGCACTCTGAGCTGAGAAGCGAAGGAACAGGAGCTGCTGCTGACACCCAACAGAAGACATTTGTTGTTGCCAAAATACTTTTGCCTACAAAGTTACTAAATAAACCTTGCAATTCAAAAAAAAAAAAAAAGAAAGAAAAAAGGAAAACCACCTCAAATTACACAGGCAAAATTATGTTTAAAGATCCCTCCTGACCCCTGAAACACAAAATGAACTACATCAACCATCTTTCACAAGAAATCAACTTAATTACTTTGATTTAGAGCATCTGTCTCTAGTTCTGGGTATATATCAAAGGAAAACGTAAGCAGAGCTTTTGCCAGATGCATGTAACATCCTTAGGAATCAAGAGAATTCCAGCATAATTATTAATGAACTCAGTGTCATCTGAAAGTTACTCCTGTCCTTCCCCTGCCACCATCTCCTTTGAAAGGTTAGGCAATAAAAAGATAAACATGTCAGTGAGTACCTTCTTTATTTTCAGGTAAGATCAAAAACCAAGTCACCACTCTGACGAAAAACTGCACATCACTGTGGGACTATACCAAAAGGATGTAACTTTTGCCATTCATCATGCTTGTGGTACATTCCTGCTAACATACCAGTCTGAGTGTGCACCTAGAGAATCCTGGGGAAAGGGGATAAAATGTGTCTCCAGATTATTTCAATCAAGATACAAACCTCAGAAGAGTTGGGAAATACAAAGTTCCACACCAAGAAGGATAGCATGAACCTGCATAAATACTATTCTCATTTGATGTGGAGTAGTTTGGTCTCTCTGCCACGATGCTTACACCTCCCAAAATAGCCTACTGAGAAGACTGAAGGACATCTTTAATTCTAGATGCCAGCTGTGTTGCTTTATTTTGCACCTCCAGAAAAAAAAACCCAAACCAACCAAACCAAACAAAACCAATCTTAACTCTCGACACCCAAGTCACTCTGCATGTTCCCGCTGCGTGCTTTAAAGATCACTCAACAGGTTGGAAATCTTCTACCATGCACTGTTGAGCTGGATCCCTTTTTCTGTGGTCTTTGAGGAAGAAAAAAAAGTCTTGTAGCAATCTCACGTTCCCAACGACTTTGGACAGAAAGCTGAAATTCAATAGGAGCTATAAGTGGACTGGAAAAGGGTGTTACACCTATGGAAGAATTTCCTTTGGGAAAGGGAGGGTAACTTTGTAAGAAAGAAAGACTTTATTTACTTTCAGCTAGACTCTTGAACAATGACTGATGGTTCTAAGAAAAGTACTCTGCTATGCAGATTGAAGAGTCCTGTTTTCTTTACATAAAGAAGCCACCATCAACAAGCCTGTTCGTGGAAGTGCCATGTGTTTTAAAGATTATGAGAAGTCACAAGCTTGCTAAGTCTCATTAAGCAGATGACAGTTTCAACAATTGATTCAAACACACATGCTGAGCAACATCCGTGTGCCAACTCAGAGGCAACTATGCTACCCCCTCTGTCTCTGTCAGCTATTTTGGTCTTGTCTTCAACAGTCTCCAGGTAATGAGCAGATCAAGCCCTAATGAGCTCATCAGATATGACAAGCCTATACTCAAGGTTACTACTGTACATGACCCTATTCTCTCGGAGAAAGGTGAAAATATCATGCAGCATTTGTTACTGATGAAAAAGAGGTTAAAACCAAAACCCAGTACTTGGTCCAAGATGCAGAAACACCTTAATTTTCTTGGAAGTCAGTACTGTTGGTGCCAGCCAAAGCAATGCTACCACGTATCTGCTCAGGAGAAGCAATCCGCTCCGAACGGCAGCTGGAAGGGGAGATGTGAAAGATTGATTCTGGCAGCTACAAAAGCAAAAGGGTTTTTAATATTCAGAAAAGTGTCAGTGCCCTAATAACAGAATTTCTGTCTCCAAGAGCTACACTTGTCAAATGAAACCTGATTAGATACAAAAGCAAAAAAAAGGCGTCTGGGCTTTGACAAATTCAGAACAGTTCCTTTTGTAGAGGTGAGGGACTGTGAAGGAGATGCTTTTCAAAACAAGCAAGCCTCACCTGATTTCACCCTTCACTTGACCCTCGGGCACTGACAGCAGAATGCCACATATCACAATTGAAGCGAGGAGGATGCCAGCAGCGCAGGAGCTGGCAGCACCAGTTCCAGTGGCACCAGCTTTCACCCCGAGGTGAAGAACTGTCTTGCAAAGCCAGCTGGTTTCTTCCAAGAGTGGCAAGGGTTACACACCACCCTGGCAATCCCACCCTCAGTGCGTGCCAAGCAAGCCTGACACTCCTATAGGAAGGGCAGGAGGTTGCCTCGGGGTCTCTGCTTCCACCTCCAGTCTGTTCCATGAGAAGATCCTCACTGAGGACACACACCAAGAGCATCTGCATATCATAGACGGTAAATTTCCAAGCAAGACAGTAAGGGTGTAAAATTCCTACTGGCAGACAACAGCCAGACTCATAATACCATCTTCCAAATTCAGAGACATGCCAAGCGTGGTCTTCTTGGTGAAGAACCTCAGGGGAGAGTTACACCTCCATGAAATGCCATTTTCCGAAACAAAGCTGTGCTAGGCCTTTGCTTTGTTTTCCAAAAAACGCAGAGAACCTTTAAGTTTGTGTGTGGCAAGATAAATCATGGAAATTACATTTTGAACAAAGCTTCTTGAAGAATTGACAGACATACAAAAGCAGAAAAGTTGGATGCCTGGGTCCCTGACAGCTCACCTGGGGAGGATCAAAGTATTGCTTTCTGCTGCACTAACATCTAACCCTTGGTCAAGCTTGTTCCCATAGGACAACTGTCCTTTCTCCAAAATAATAGCTTTAAATGGGGCAAACTTCTTAGGATTGTTTCTCAATTAGTGTGATGACAGCCCTCACAGAGAGGGCTTGGGTATTTTAAGCCACGGGAACAAAGAGCTACTATCTAAACTGGGGTGGGGGAAGCTCTCCTCCAAAAAACAATGGAGGCAGTGACTGCACTGAGCACTTCTGGCTTAATCTGGTAAAATTTTAGCTTTATACAGCATTCTTCATCCGGGGCTTTTACAATTAAAGGAAGTGTACACCCTCCTTTTAAGCCAGCAGAAGCTAAGCACAACAAAGGAGCCCCTCTCCTACTCCAGTAGCAGGTCAGATTGCAGCAGAGGAAGAAAACAAGCAGCTCTTCTGGTGCTCTGTGAAACAGACATCCCCCTCTGAACAAGCTGGGGTGGCAACTAACCTATTTCTTCTTTTCCATCCAAGCCTCCATTTTTACCTCAACTAAAAAAAAATAAACCCAAAATTAATTGCAATTACATAGCTACATCCCCTGCCAACACTTACATTGAACTCAGTATCAACAAAACTCTTGCCGTGTAGAAAGGCAACTTATTCTAAGCTCCTTTCTTTCATTAAATGTTTTAGCCACAACTGTAATTACTGTACCACATTGTATTTTATTTTTTCAACAGCCAGCATACATCTCCTGCTCCTTCACTCAGGTCTCACAACCACTTATGTAGCTGCTCAAGGCTTACTTCTGTTTGAAACATTGGCCATTTTACACAGCAGAGTTACAGTGCTCTTGGAGAAGCACAGGCAGGGCACAAATCAGTGTCTTAACTGGGCATTTACACCTAACTCTTGTTGGTATAATTTAGCCATCTGAACTGTGAGTATTATATCAAATCACAGCAACACCTGGAGAACCAATATTTATTGATTTTTTTTTTTCTTTTCTGAAAACTTCAGGGATTTTAAAGGACCACTAAAAAATTAGAAGTAGGTGTCTCAATTTCTATCACATTTATTTCCTGTAACTTGAATGAAATTCCCACTGGTAAAAGACCTAAATCACCCTATTGTTCCTCAGGCTAGAGGAAAAAAACCCTAATTTTAAATGAGAAACTTTCCCTACAGTCAAGGCACAAAACTGAGTATCAAGAGAGTTGATGTTTTCTGCCACTGTTTTACAAAGCAAGGCAGGGAAATTCATTCCAGCAAGAAGGGTCAATATCAGTATCA
>WTSP01001528.1:0-32082 GCA_025331215.1 Actenoides lindsayi | reverse complement strand
CCGGGCGGGGCCCCCCCCGGACCGCAGCGGGGCCGCGCCGCGGGGAGGGGTCGGCGGCTCGGAGCCCGGCTGCCGGCTGGCGGGAGGGCGCCCCCGTCAGGCGCGGCCCGGGGCTGCAGGCGGAGGGTGTCCTGGAGCCGCGGGGCTGGTGCGGGCCGCGCTCTGTGCTCCGGGGGCCTCCGACAAGCACCAGCTCAACTCTGTCCCCGTGCCTCGTTCCTAACGCGCGACAATCCTCCCCTTGCAGTTCACAGCCACCAGACAAAAGGCGACGCTTTGTTTTTCCGTCTCCAACGATGCATTTGGCTCACGGAGCGTTTCTTGGTTTGGGCCCTGCTGTTCTTTCCTATAGGCCTTTCTCTCTGTGCTGGTTGTACAAGACGGGAGTGCCCGGTGGTTTTTTGCTGCGTTTTGCTGCTTCCTTTAACCCAAAACTTGCTCCCAAGTTCCCAAGCTTCACATGTCCCAGCAGGACACATCCATCCATCCATCCATCCATCCATCCATCCATCCATCCATCCATCCTCCCATCCTCCCTCTCTGCCCCCCGTGCACATCAGCAGGTACAGACACCTACTGGAGATCTGGGATGACTATTAATGCCAGCAGCACCTCTCACATGTGAGCAACAAACGCTCACAGCGCAGCCCTGTGCCTGTGGACCTCCACGTCTGGGAAAGCACTCCTGCAAAGTGTGAGCACCGGAAAGCAGCTCCTGAAACTACCAAGCCGTTTCCTGTCTCAAATCTTCCAAGACCAGGCCCTTTCCTGCACCCCCGTGGCCAAGGGAAAGGCAAACACCTTTGCTGGGAGTGGAAGGGACGGATGGTTCAGTCCCTCCAGGGCAGTGGGCACGTCCCACCCTCTGCCAAGCCATTTCCCAGGCCTCTGATGCTGCCCGGGCCAGAGCTGGCTGGAGCCACCTGCTCAGAGCTCTCTGCCTCTGCCATGTGCCAGTGCGGCTCTCGCAGGGACACGCTGGTGCCAGAGGCTGCTGCCTCATTATGTCAGAAACCGCTGGGACATCTGGAAATCTCTGCTTTCCAGAGGAGCCTCCTGCGCAGCAGCCGGTGTAGGAGGTTGTCCGAGCGCTGCGTCGTGGTGGCACTTCCTCAGATGGCATTTCAGGCCAGAACTGCTCTGTCTCCATGTGGAACTAGGCCAGATTTTGCACTCGCTGACTCCAGAGATACCCATCATGAGGCAGACTGGACGTGGTAGAAGGCAGGGGCAGGAGAGCTCTCCAGCATGGCAGCGCTGTCAGCGCAACACCTTCAGCTTCTGCTTGATGCTCTGTGCCGTGCAGAGACCCCAGTGCTGGGTCTCCTCCTGGGGAGAGGGGCAGCAGCTCCAGCTGCCTGGCTTGTTTGAGCAGGAAGGTGCTGACCTGTGCCCACATGAAGATCTGGATTTTGGGATTAGTGAAAAGAGGCATCTTTGCCTTCCTGGAGGAGCAGCAGCCCCCAGGCCCAGGGATACAGCATAACCACAGCGGGACGGCCATGCACGCTGCTGGGGGTGGGGGGCAGACTCTGCCCGGGGGCAGTGAGGGCTGAGTCAGATCCAGCCCCTGCCAGTGCCTGTGGGGGTACCCAGCTCAGCACGTGCAGCACCCAAACCAAGCACAGATGGGTTTTGCTCAAACAAATAAAGGTGCCTGAGGAATGAACCTCTGGAAGAAAGATCTTTCTTGAAGGCAAAAAATCAAAGCAGCTTCCCATGGGTGTTGAGACAGATGACGTGATGTGGCTGCAGACACTCGACCTCCGCCAGCTGCCACTGCTTGAGCCAAACTGGTGTCACTGGCCTTTGCTGATTCTGCTTGGTGAAACCTTCTGCAGTTGGGATTCACAAAACTCCTCGCACGCGATCACGCAGCCGGGCAGAGCCCTGTCCCTGCTGCATCCATGGCCCAGTTGCCAAGGGACCATTTATTTGTCCAGGAAATAAATCTGAGTGGCACAGGGACACTAGCCAAACCCAGATCATCTTCAGAAGCAGCCCTTATCTGAGGATGAGCAAGAAGCAGCAGCCTAAACACTGTACTACCCTCAGTTTTCATGCTGTTTACTTACTCCTTTTAAGTTGTTACTGCTTTCAGCTCCAGCCTAGCCTCCAGTAGAAAGCTTTATCTGTTGGAATTTGTTCATCCACGTGCTCCGAAATAACTGTACCACCACCCCCCCTCATCTCTTACTGCGTGTCTGCAAAGAAACATGCTTTCTCTTTTTGTGAGCTGTACCTTGATGATATAAGAGGGGGGGCTGATGTACAGCCTCACCGGTGTGAAAATACTTTTGAGTATAAACAGGGCCTCGCACAACTGAGGAATCTTAACAGGAACAGCTTACATTGTTAAACTGAAATGTGTTCTGTTTCTTCCTGACGTAATAACACCTGTAGCATCTATTTTTAGTGTACAGACGCTAAACAGCATAAAAATTACCATCCTGCATCAGCTTCGTGGTCCTGCAGTTTAACTCCAGGCCTCCATGTAGCTCTTGTTGCTAATGTCCCATCGAAATCCTGCTGACAACCACAGCATCACCTGCTAGTCCTGCCTGGCTCCCCCTCGGGCTGCAAACCTTCTGACCATCCGGAACGTGCAGCCCCTCGCAGCGCTGGCCCGAGCAGCGCTTTCCCCTTGGCTCTCAGCTGCACACACAAACAAGCGCAGCACACAGAAAAGCAGCGCTCAGCTCTATTCAGCCAGTGGGTTAAGAGTGAGCTTTACAGGGCACGACTAAATCACCTCTTCCCTTAATCGGATGGTGAGACAACCGGGGCAGATACCCAGCTGCTGCTCCTGAGCAGCCTGCACGTTCGCGTGCTCGTCGCTTGCCATTTTAATGCCACGTTTTGCTGTGAGAGATGCCTGTAGAAATATGTTGTGGTTTGCAAATTGTAACTATTTCTCACTGAATTTTAATGAAAAAATGATACCCATTGCCTCTCTTCCTAGTCCAGGCGTGTGCAGGCCAAAGGAGAGGACAGAAGCAGAGGAGCTTAATTAGACGTGAACGCACATTAATAGCCAAGGGTGGCATTCAGAAACAGGCCTCTAGGAGATGTATTTCCATGAGACTCACACCCTGATGTTATCCATCTGGAAGATTGCTAGGAAGATGCTGATGTGTGACATCACCCCTGTTCCCAGTTCCTAGGCTATAAAGGGATTGGATTTTGGGGACTAGGTGGAGGAAAAGGCCCATCCTGAGGTGAGGTTGTCTGCTCCAGAAATAACTGTGTACAAAAGCATTTCCTGCCCTTCAGAGTTCCCAGCAATCCAATGCTTTCAGAGGAATGAGATCTTCAGGAAGCTCCTGAAACATTGCTCCTCTGAAGTTTCACATTGCTTGGTGCAGCTACTAGAGCAAAACATAGCAGACCTCTCCAGTATCTCCAAGTCTGTGCTTGCCTTGGAGCACACAATCCAGGTTCACAGCCTGGGAAATCCTATCCTGCACCATCTTCCTCTCAGCTTAAGCCATTGCTGGAGAGCAGATGACCCGCTGGCTGCATGTCCCAGTAGAGCAGCTGAAAGGTCACAGCAGCTCTTGGATGTGTGACCACACTACAGGGACCTCAGATTGGCATATGCTTGCAGTGCTGCTGCTGCCCAACACAGGTGGACCTCAGGTGGATTCCACCATGGGCTTTTCTCTGCAGGGGCAGGTTCTCATCGCTGGCCAGATCTACACCGGCCAAAAAAGCAAAAGTCTTTTTGAATTTAAGTGCCAGAGATCAGCACAGCCCTGGGTACCACAGGGCTGTCATTACACTGTGCCTTGGCAATGGATCAAACCCTGCCTTGCAGCACCAGTAGCTTGAACTTACCTGATGTACAAGTCCACATCTGACCCCACACTGGCACATGTCCAGGTGTGATGTGCACCGATGGTGTTGGCAGATTTCCACCTGTACCGCTCACAGGCTTTGTGCGAGGACTCGCTCCTGCATTTCCACTTCAGCCACTGCCCAGGGCTGGGTGACAGCAGCACAGTGTGGGCAGGAGCCCGTGGCTCACATGACCTCAGCCAGCAACAGGTCTATCTCTCTCCATCAAGAGCTTTGTCTCAGAGGTATCCTCAGTCTAGGCAGCTTCAGTGAAAGGAAAAACTGTGGAAAAGCACATGGGCAGTGAAGTAATGGGACATGGGAAGAGAGGTGGCCATGTAAAAGTCGTACGGAGTCCAGCTGGAGGTTTTTAGACCAGAGTTTCAAGTGGCTTGTTAACATCTAAGATCAGGGCACAGATTGGATGACCACCAGCAATGCAGCCAGACTCTCCTGAGAGCTGCCAGTGAAGCACAATGTAGGGGAACTCCTGTGATGCAGAGGCCCACGGGCAGGAGCTCCAAGCTTAGGGCTTTGCAAGAATGTTTCTGGGGAAGAGGAAAGTCTCAGCCCAGGAGAGATGAAGAGATGGGAGCTCCTAGAGTGCAGAGACAGAGCCGTGCCCAAGTCCCACGAGCTGGGAAAAGCAGGTACCAGCATTAGCACTCAGGCCACCACCAGGCAGGCACCTCCGGGAGAGCGTGGGGGCCTAAGAAGGGACAACCCAAAGGTGTCGAACTGCTCCTTTGCCTCTGCCTGTGCTGAGTTTGTACAACCAGTTCCTCCTGCTCTCCTCACCCAGGCTGTCCCAGCAGGGCACAACTCACGCTCCAGCATCCTCCCATGTGGCCAGTCCTGTCCCGCAGCTCCCTCCCCACTGAATACTCCTTGTATGTTTCTTTTAAAACTTTTATTCAACAATATAGAATTCTTTTAATGATCATACAGAACTGTCCAGCGTGACACTACGCCCCCTGACACCCTCGTGCTCTGCCAACCGACAGGCACAAGCTGGATAACCATGGTCCAGGGAAGAGCCAGAATGGAGGAAGGTCCAACCAACCAACAACTGCTTTGCACACCCTTCACATTTCCACGCTTTCTGGGTTGGGAAGAGCTCAACAAGGAACCAAAGGCAGAAGAACCATTAACACTGGGAGGGAAGGGCTGTGCCGATGGAGGCGAGTGCCGTCCAGCCAGGTGTGCCGCCCCGCTCTCACCCTGCCCGCGCTGCGCAGTCTGCCCTCCGCGTCACTCTACACGCGCCGTAAGACATTGGCTTTGGTTCTCATTCTTATGGAAATGGGGAGCAACAGCATCGGACCTGAGGAGAGATGGGAGGAGGGAAGTGAGCGTCACCGGGCATGGCCAGCTCGGCAGAGCTCCTCTGGTGCCGGGCGATGAGGAGATGGCTGGGCATGCTGCCCCGCTTTCTGCCACCCCGTGCCCAGCCCAGCCACATCTGCCAGGCCCCTCGGCATCTGGGGGCAGTGGGAGATCCTCAGACAGCTTTAGAAAGGGGTGGCAGAGTGGGAGGGGAAGGCAGGGCCAAGCAAGACGAGAAAGAGACTCAGTCCAGTAAAGCAGCACTTTCACAGGCAGCCAGACACAAGTTTGGACTTTATTCTCTCCAGGCCCCTGTGTTTGGGCTCCCCCCACTGCCACAAATATCTCCTCTAGTCCCATTAAAGGCTCCCATCGTGCCACAGCACACTTGCCACAGGCAAATTGGGGAAGCTGCTTACTGTACCCCTCTCCTACCACATCCCTCAGTGGCTGCTGTGGTTCTGGTTTTGAGCCTTTCCTCTTACAAGGCGCTCAGCTAAACCTGTGCTCCACCTCTGCAAGAAACCTGGGGCCAGGCCAACTGAAAGGCCAGGATGTGCACCAAGACTCTCCCAACTTGCATATGAAGATGCATATTGCCCAGTCTCCTTCCCTCCTAAGGACAAGACACTGTCTTCTCCAGCTCCTGGCTGTCCCTGCAGGCAGGATGACACTTTGCTAAGGTCCAGAGGAGAGCAGGGTTTCCTCTTCTGAGTGCTGGAAGGGCCAATGGGCGCAGAGAGGAACTGGTCTGAGCTGCAGCCCAGCTTCCACACAGCCCTGGACTGGGAGACTCCACACCCTCCTTGTTCCAAGGCTATGCTTGTGCAGCTGCTGTGGTTCCCTCTGGGATGAATCTGTCCCAGCCCATTCTACCCTAGAGCAGGGGTAAGGACGTGGGGAGATCCAGCAGTGCAGGTTGTTCAAGCCTCCTTGGTTACCAAGACCAGGGAAAATCATTCAGCCATTTCACTTGCTGGGAAGAACATTTCTCTGTCTCTGCTTGAGGGTACCAGGAAAGAATTTCTGACTCAGGCTTACAGAACTGATACTTCCTGAAGCACCACCTTGAAACTCTACCATCAGGTTTGGGCACTGTCAAGCACTCCTATACAACCATCAACATTTTTCATCTATCAGAATGCTCACACTGAACCTGTTCTTCTCCCCCCTGCCTCTTCTGCCTTGTCTCTCCAACAGCTGACAATGCCAACACACAAGAGCTGGAAAACAGGCAAATTTCCCCCATAACAAGTTGGACAGGCCATAAGAAATATCTACTCCTGCCTCTTCTCAATGCAGCAATACAAAACATGTTTAATATCCGTTGATATTGATGTTAAAATCCCAAACCAACCCTGCTGGTATCACCACAGCTAAAGAGCACAAGAGACGCCCAGATCTCTCAAGCCAGGCAGCCTGTAGGTCAGGCAGATGGAAGGACAAAGGGCTGGCAACAGTCACCAAAGCCTTCAGCAGCATCTGCAGGATGCCAGGGCCCCGTGGCATGGCAGCACCACCACGGATGACTCCTCAGCCCAGATACTGGTAACTGATCTCGTGCACTGGTCACATCCCAGGGTGGAAAGAAGAAACTACTCCCTGCTCAGCACCTCTTCAGAACAAGCCATCCAGCCAGGCTGAGAGGAGACAAGCACGGGGGTACACATGTGGAGAAGGCCAACTCCCAGCCACGCAGCAGTGACTTCTCTGAGCAGCCCTGTAAGGGACAGTCTGAGACGGGCACCTCGGGCACTGGCTGTTTGGAGTCCCGTGCACCGCAACAGCCGCCTCCCAAGCTGTATCCAAACCCTCGCGCTGCCTCTGCAGTCCCGAGGAACCAGAGACTACCACAGGGAAACTCCTCAGCATGAAGAAATGCAACCAAAGACTAAGAGATCCCAGAATACTTGCACAAGAGGGGCTGGAAGAGCCAACCTGACCCCTCCTGGAGGAGGCAATCCCTTCAGCTCTCACTCTTTCTGGCTATCCCATAGATTGGAGACGGCAGACGTTCAGACGTATAGATATTTATTGGTTTCAGTGAATTATACAAATGGATTGACCTGCTATCGATGCCAATAGAACTTTATTGGAATATGGAATGTAAACAGATGTTTCAAATAGAAACATTGCAACCTTATAAAAAATTAACTATTTCGACAATGCCGCAGAAGGAAATTCTGTGTTTAGGTGCTGGTGGGAAAACACTATCTCCAGCTTCTAGGTTTGAGTGTCACCAGAACCACTTGATGAAGTTACACACAGAACAAGTAGAGGAGGCAACTGTGAATTGTGGGGCTATAAAGCCATCGAGGGATCTGATGAAAGAACCCGCAAAACGAACCCCCCCACCCCCCGCTACAGGATCGGCACCCCAGAATTCAACAAACAGCTGGCTTTGTTAAAAAACTGCGTGGGATCCCAAGTCCCGGATCAGTAGCTGCACAGCCCCCTGCCTGACCGACCACACCACCGTTCGCTGACCCTTCCCCCTCCCTGTGCTCTCCTCCCCGGCCTCCTCTCCACTCCTCCATCCTGCGGTGCTGGATCGAACTGCTCCAGAGCAGCGCCCTGGCACAAGTCCGCGTCTGGCATGAATTTTCATGGGAGCCACGTCATGAGGTACGTGGTTGCACACCTATCACAAGAAATCTTGCAACACTGACTTTCCTGAGCTCGGTGGGAAAGTCTGGATAGTCCCTCCCCTCTCCTGTCACAAGAGCAGCCCTCACATTCACAAATTCCCAAAGCAGGTCTATTGAGTTTCTTCTCAGAGCGAGCCTTTGTCAAACACACCTGGAGGGTGGAATCTCACCTCTCGCCAGCAACCTGGATCACTGCCTTCCTTTTAATGCTCTAAACCAATCCTGAGATGCTACTGGGTTTGTGGGTTGTTTTTTGCTGAACCTCCCCCCTCCCCCCAACTGTCCTGGCATTCGCAATTGAAACTGGAATTCAAGGGCCAAATTCAAGCCCAGAGTGAGCAGTAGGACTCGGACCTCAAAACAGAGTTGCACCTGCTGACCCCCCGCCTGAATTTGGTTTATCCAGAGTGTACAAGTCAGAAAGGCATGTTTAGAAAGAGGCATGCTAAGGGCTGATGGTGGAACGACCAATTTGTCCCCACCAACATGGTGGGGAAGGCTGGACTGAGAAGGAAGAGAAGGATCCATAGAGATGTGAACCAGAATCAGTTGTGTTGAGCCCTGGGGATATCACTACATGTTTAGCTCTTGCAAGACCATTTGCCCAGGGCTTTGGTACCACAGGGTTAGAGATACATTAACCACAACCACCAGAGAGGAACTGAGGTTTATGACCCCCCCACAGGTTAGATTTCTGCCGAGTATAAAGGGGAAGGGAAGGAGGGGGGGGTCCTTGGTTCTTTTCCCTTCACTGTGTGACCGAAGGTTTTGCTTTTATTTGTAAACATCTTGAATTACCCGTCGTTTTCCAGTCTTCATCGCGCTGTTGTCAGGCCACTGGAGAGCACAGCGTTTTCTGAGCTGGGCTGGGACTGCTCCTTCACCACTGGATCTGCAGGAGACACAGACCGGGCAGGAAGGGGAAACAGCATTTAATAAAGCGGAAGCTCCACCCTGGAAAACCCTTCCAGAGAAACTGCCCTGAAAACCCACTGAACTGCTCAGGCAGAGAGGGGAGTTGAAATTTGCCCCCACAACCCAAGACCCCTGTCTCCATCCTGGCTGGCCCAGCTTCTCCATGGACTCACAGAAATAGGGGTGCTCCATCGCCTCCTTAGCGGTCAGCCTCTGTTGATGGTCGTATCGCAGGAGCTTGTCCAGGAGGTCTAGGACTTCAGGACTGACCAGGTGCCTGTTCTCACTGTGGATGAAGTTCTCCCAGCGCTTCCGGGAATGCCTGCAAAGGGAGACGTAACTGATCAGCTCTGACCAGCACAGCAGGACTCAAGAGGTCCCAGGGGAATCACTTGCCACTATCTACATCTGAGAAGAGATGGTTGTGTCAGACACTGCCTACAGCTCCTCTTTGCACAAGCTACTGCTCAGTGAGCACTTGCAATGGGGGAAAACTCTATTCTTTAGGTACCCAATTGCATGGATGTCCTACACCTGGGCAAGGTACAATATTGCACATTCCCTTCTGTCTACAGGGACAACAGCAGGCAGGGTGACACCCTTGGGACCAGAAGTGCTCTGGCACCAGCCAGCCTCATGGATGCTGTCCTCACTTTATTATCTTGTCCTTTTAGGAAACCTCAACTGGGAGACTTGAGTGTGAGCCCTCAGCCCACATCCACTCCAGTGTCTACATCTCCACTTCTAGGATGTCAGTGAGCAGAAGAAAGAAACAGGGGGTAGCTCATGGACCAGGGGAGAGGCAAAAGGAAAGAGCCAGCATTTCAGTGACTGCCTGAGATGACACGAGCAGCCAGACAGGGGTTCTGCAAGCAGCATTGTGACCCAGAAGATCAAAGCAGGCCTTTGCTGAGAGTCCTTCAAAGGGATGGACATCAGTTTTTCTCCCTCTCTGTGTTACAAGGAAAAAAGGCATCATTTCACTTCTCCACTTACTGGCCCAGGATATCATTGAAGTGTGGGTCCAGTTCTATGTGGTACTTCTTGAGATAGCCATACAGCTCGTCTGTGCCCAGGACCTTTGCAATGCGAACCAGCTGGAACAAAAGGCATGTTGAGAGAGAGCAGAAGGGCAGGCCACCACTCTTCTGCAGGTTTTGCAAAAGATTAGATCATCACCCTCTTCGATTTTTCTGCCCAAATCTAAGAGCCTTCCTTCTGGAAACATCCCAGATGGAAGGAAGATCTCCCATGAAACTTGTTTTTGCAACACATGCAGAAAACAACTCTCCTACAGAAGGCAGTGAAGCATAATCCCAGATGGCTTAACTAAGCATGTAGCAACATCCTCCCAGCGTGGTGGTCCAATTCCCAGAACCTCCCCACTATACACCCAGAGATGAGGTGGTGACAAACGTCCCATGAAATAAGCCAGGTAGCAAAGTCTTTACTTGGTCATAGTTGTCCTGGCCGTGGAAGAAGGGCTCCTTTCGGAAGATCATGCTCGCCAGCATACAGCCTAAACTCCACATGTCTAAGCTGTAGTCATACATCTGAGTGGACAAAGGAGAAGTTGTCAGAAAAGGCATGCTCACCACTGTCTGGTTCCCCAACCATACAGGCAACCTCAGGCTTTTCACTTGACAGCCAGCCTCCTTCCAAACCACATAATGCTCTGGCAGGCAAAATCAGACAACCTATCAAGGTAGCCAAAGTGCAACCACAAGTGGTATCACTGGCTAGCAAGGAGGAGGCAGATTCTTACTTGGTAGTCCACAAGGAGCTCCGGTCCTTTGAAGTACCTAGAGGCCACACGGACATTGTATTCCTGAGCTGGATGGTAGAACTCGGCCAGGCCCCAGTCTATGAGCCGCAGCTGAACATGGGATAAAGAGACAGAGTCAGGAGATGCTCTCAGCAGTGCTCTCGTCAGGATCTTCCCTTCCCCCTCGCACCAGCTGGTGGGGCAAAGCCCAGCTTAGAGAGCTCCTCTGCCTCCTGAGTCCAAGCACACTGGTACTGCTGGGCAACTGGCTCCTTACCAGTACAACTAGCCATAGCAGACAGGTCACTGTGTATTAAGGAACAGGCAAAGCTGGCTGCCTTAGTCCACTGTTCAGACAGGCCGGGCTGAAGCAGCGTTGATTTTAACTGAGGGCTCAGAGCAGGAAACTAGTTAGAAGTGGGGCCCAACACATCCTGCAAGACAGACCATCTCCTCCACAGCTGCAGGGATAGACAACCTGCCATGTTACTGAAGGACACTGGGTCTAGTAAAGAGTTTCCCCCCTCCTTATAAACGTTGCCTTGCCTGTACAGCCACCACCGATTGACAAGGAGGGACCTGTGTGAGGAAGCCACTGCAGGACAAGCAGACTGTACTACAAGAGGAGCTTACATTCCCTGGGTAAAAATATGCACATGTATTTCAGAAAAGGCTGCCCTTCTTTTGCCCAGGGCCTCTGCACCCTACTGCCACCCTTCCTGGCTGGAGATTAACTGCCCAGAGCTGCTCCCCTCAGCAAAGAAACCCAGCGTGGTTAGCTGGGGGAGAAGAGCAGCATCCAAGCCATGGACTCCCACTGCAATGCTCCCCAGTGGGACTTTGTCCATCTCATGACACAGGCACAAGTGAAGGGGATCTGGTAAAGAAAGGTTAAAGGGGTCAGCACAGCTGGCCAGGCTATGGGTACAGAGATGCAGAGTTTCAAGTTTCCCTGAAATAACCTTGCTTCAAAGCCCTGGTGCCCCAGTACCTTTTTCTGTTGGTGGTCTATCATGACGTTGTGGGGTTTGACGTCCCTGTGCATGATCCCCATGCTGTGACAGTAATCCAGGGCCTGGCAGACACACGCACACACGTTAGACACGTCTGTAACCACAGGCACAGTATTAACAGCACAATAGACAGTTCTCGGCCAGGAGCAAGAGTGCTCCGTTCGTGAGGACGTGCTGCAACCTTGGCACAAGAAACTGGCGTTTCACGATGAAGCGACAAGCTGGCAACACAACTGTATTGATTTCATGTCCTCCTGCAGTGACAGGTCCTGGAACCATGTTCTCTGCATAGTCTTTGAAGATGATGCCGAGAGGTGTTCCACCTGGTGGCAAGCCCAGTGCTGCACCCTGGGCAGCCCTGTGCCCCCTTGGTCACGCTCTCTTCCCCAGAAGGGGATTATTCTTACACCCATACAATTTTATGGCTTTCCAGTGTAGTCTTCTACCTGTGCCCCAAACCACACTTAAGCTAGAAAGTCACCTCTGCCCTGCTCACTTAAGCCAAACTGCACTGATGAAAGGCAAGAGACAGCACACGGGGGAGGGCGATGCTGCTTACAGCTTGAAGGCAGGAGCACGCAGGAGCTCTCCAGCTCCATGACCTTGCAACGCTCCCCCCCGCCCCTCCCCAGGCAGCTGTTCCCTTGAGCAAGGGGGTAGGAATGTTGTTTTCTCATTTCCAAGGGGGAGGGAGATCCATCCATCAACATCTATCCGATGCTCTGACATCTCTAGCAGCAGGGAGAGAGGGTGTGCAGCCTGTGGTCACTCAATATCCAAGACATCAGTGCCAGGGAAGTAACATTGTCCTTGAGTCCCTGCTGCAGTGGGAGGCACAGGAGGCAAGAGCTTCCACCACGGCAGCGCCTCAGGGTATATTCCTGCAATGACATGTGGCCTCTCAACCAACAGGAGTGGTGGTCCTGCCATCTCCAGTACAGGAGACCTAGAACAGGGTGGTCAAACTGCTTCCAGGGATGAAGCTGCTCTTGCTTGTCCCAAGGCTGGATCATTTAAACCTCACCACTTCTCCCACTCTAATCCCGAGCTGCCTCAGGCTTCTTCCAACCTTCCACAGGAAGGTGTTTCCTTTACAGGTGCTGCAAGGTTAGGGGTGCAGAGAAGCAAGCCTCCCTCAAGCCCACTAGATCTGTTTCAGGAAGCCTCCTCCTGCAGTCACCTAGTCCTGGAGCACAAGGTGCTTTCTCTAGCCTCTCCCATTCATTTCCAGAGGCAGGGGACCTGCACAGTGCCAGCCCAGAAGTACTCAGGCCCTGCCAGGACCTGACACAGCCAAGCTGCTGCTCCAGCAGGTCAGCACAGAACAGCCCGGGGATCAGCTGAAACCTGTCAGCTCATCCTAAAGCTCTGCTGCCTCCGATGACTTGCAGCTGGAGATCCCAGAAAGGCAGTGCAGCAGACCTGCCATACAGCTCCCTGAGCATTTCTGTGGGGAGGTGCAAGCTAGGCTCGTGAAGAGGAGGTATTTAGGGCACTCCTTGCTCTTCATCAGAGGAGCAGAGAAAGCTTTGGCTGCGAGGTCTGAAAGAAAAAGACCAGTGTCGTAACAACATGTAACAGCCAGCACAACCAGAAGATTTGTTCCTCAAGATCCATCTATGGGCTTCTTGTGACCACTGGGCACCGAGCTGACCAGCTTGTTCCTGAAGTGTCCTAGATCCTCTACCCAGAGACACAGGGATCTAAGACCACGTGGAGAGAAGTCACCTTCTGGGATTGCATTTGAATACTGCAGCAGAAGGAAGTCTGGAGCTGGCAATCCCTCTCTTCTGCTCTCCCCAGCATACTAAAGAGCCCACAGTTCCCCCAGCTCTGCAAACACCTTTCAGTCCTTGTACTGGCTCTGGCTGTGAGGGAGCTGATTTTCTTCAACAGTGCTAGAGACACAGGGAGACCAAGCAAAGCCCTGCCTGGCTACTAGCAATCACAAATGCCTCACAGAGAAAGAAGAGACCCCAGAGAATCAGACTTTGGAGGTGACAAAAGGTCCCTAGATTGGCTTGAGTACCCCACAGCAACAAGCTAGGTAACCAGATCTCTTCCCAAATCTTCCCAGGTTATGAGATGTGGATTCCACATTGAACATGAGAGAAGTAATCCCTTGGTAGCACTGCCCCGAGAGCTCTGCTATTGGCTCTCTCATTCCTGGTCTCCACATCCAAACTGCCATGTGCAATGCCACTCACCTTCAGCAGCTCATACATATAAAATCGAATATCAAAGTCTGTCAGGATCTGGTACAGTTGCTGAAACAGATTTGGGGAGGGAGGGAAAAAAAAAAAAAAAAAAAGAGAAACAAAAAATAAATACTCCGGATTTGGATTCATTTTGTTTCCTGCACCCCCGCTCACTAATCCCGATCCAGATCCCCTGTGAACTGCCACTCCCAAGGGCTGTTCCGGTCTCAGACCTGCCAGGGAACTCCAGAAAGGACACAAGAGCTCCCATGAAATGCTACTGGGATCACTCAGATCTGTCACAACTTCTTTCCAGCAGGAGACAGGCAGGCTGTCTGTCCAAGGAGAAGAGAACAAGCCCTTCAGAGCATGCTGGAATTGGCACAGATGATCTTGACTCTTTCTTCACACACAAAGTCATCACAGTGACTCGACAACACGGATAACAGCATTCAGAGCAGCAGGCTGGGAACATACGGGCAAGGCTTCCAAGTGCTCAAGGTGGGGCAGGGAGAGGAAAACATTAACCTAAAGAGCACGGGGTGAGGAAGCACAAAGGGCAGAGAGAGCCTCAGAGCTGTGGGGGCTCCCCTCTAGTCCAGGACAAGGGCTAATGCAACTCAACACCACAGGAATGCTTGTGGGGCCAAGGAGAGCATGCTCGGGGTTTCAGTGAAGTGCTTGTTGCCAGCACACGTTTGCCACCCTCCTCTCCTCTGTGGCCACCTGTGCCTACTCCTGCGGAAGTGACAAAGATCCAGGGTGCACTTTAACCTGCACTGTGCCACCAGCACCGTCACCCGAGAACTCACCATCCTGCTGCTCCCACGCCAGGTCACAACTGGCCCCAAATTTACCTTCTGCTCTATATCTGTCATTGGCAACGGTGCCAGCCCAACCCTGCTGGACTCTGCACTCATCCAGGGAAAGTAAGGTGAGATGCCAGGGCAGGGTAAGGAAGGATATTGACAAGGCAACAGTAGGACCAGATCACTCTGGCCTTTTTAACAGACAAGGATCATCTCACAGCTCAGTTGAATCACCGATTGCATCAGCACTGGAGCCAGCTGCCCATAACGGGCACCACTTGGCAGCTTCGGGAAAAATCCCTGAGCAAGGGATTGAAATTCACATTCCAAGAAAGCAGCTCTGGCCTCCGATCCCCTCCAGGCCCATGCCGAGATCCTCAGGATCCTGCCTTATTTCAGGCCAGCTCCCAACAGCCCCACCACTCCCAATACTGCTCTGGGAAATCATTTGACAACATATAAGTGTCACTTACATATGCAGGACTTTAACAGCCTCCAGGACACAAGCTGCATTGTATTCTCATGGGCTGGGATGATCCTAACACTTAGGAGCAACCCACTGAAGCAGACAAGTGAGCAGGGAGCAAATAAGACATAGCCACAAGCTACAGCAGGGATAGATTTTTTGACTCGGTTGCGCATGGCTCTGATGCACAACCCAGGGTCAGCAGAGGACAGCTGAGCCCTTCCAGGAGTTTCTTTCTATGACCTGTGTAGGTAACAAACAATATGGGTGGACAGAGATGCTTAAAACATGTCTTTCTGGGAATCAGCACCCTGTTCAGCTTCACCTGGCAACACCGGTACACCCTGGGGAGAAGGAGGGCAGGACAGGCAGGGGCCGAACAAGGCCAGATCCCATCTTCCCCAGTCCCTGGCTCTTCTGCCTCTCGCTGCCTGTGTGCAGGGCTGGGATGGAAGGGAGATCACAATGCTTTCACTTCCCGACTCACAGCCTTCAGCAGCGGTGGTTGTTGGGCAACCAGCTTACAACAGACATCCCTAGAAGAGCTGCCTGCGAAACGAGCAGCTCTCGTTGTGCTGAGGCCAACAGTGTGGCTGGCAGTGCCCAGGCTCCACTTGCTGGGGGGAACAGTCCCTGCAGGAGCATGCTCACCCCCACTGCAGGCAACTGGTAAATACAGAAGGTTTTGAAGGACAAAGTTTCCACTGCAAGAGGGTCCCACACAGCAGCTGCCCCAGGAAGGCTCGGACAGTGGGCTCCAAATCCCCTTTGCGCAGCCTAGCAGGGGAGAGCAGATCCCTCCTTCACAGACCTATCCTATCATCTGCTCTTACAGTTGGCTCTTTGGAGTAAAACAAGCAGAAACATCATTGTGGGGATCACTCAGACCCAGCTGAAACATCTGCCCAGCTAGCTGCCAGCACTCAGCATCGCTTCTCCGTATGGAGCACGAGGAAAGGCTGAACTCACCCACAGCCAGCTTCTCCCGCTGCCCAGCTTCCAGGGAGATTTTGGCACACATCACGTAACCAATCACAAACTAATCCCATTAGTGCCTGAGGAGGCAGAGACGTGCTCCCCTCTCCGTGGGGCTGACAGGAGTTAAACGCTTATTCTTGTCCCTGGAGCGAGCAGCACAGCTGGCTACGTGCAGCAAGCCGCATCTGCCAGGCAACAGGGTGCCTGCGAGGAGCCGTCGGGGGAGGCAGACGCTGCTTTGGGGTGCAGCAGCAAATGAAAGGAAACAGCTCCCTAAGCATCCTGCCCTCGGCAGCCACGCAAGGGAGGAGAATCTCTCAACACTTCTGCATTGCCCATGCAGGGGAACCTATTATTTTTTTTTTTAAACTAACCTTGGAAGTACAAGGATAAAACACAAAGGATAAAACCCCCACACGCACCTGGCCTGAAAATTCACTGAGGTGCAGGTGAAGTGGAAGATTAGACTCAAAAGCCTGTCCTCACAACTCCGACAAGCTGAGCATCCTGAAGCTGCCTTTCATTGCTCACCTTCCGGGCTCACCTCCTCTTCTTCAGCTACAAACCTGCTAGTGCCTTTTAAGAAGGGACGAGCAAACCCCACCCAGAACTGCTCCTCCAGACCTGTCTCTGCTTGCTTCTTTCCCGAGGGATTTGCCTCTTTGGGGCGATGAAAGGCATGGTGCCAGGCACGCTCACAGGCTACACAAAATACGTGACAGCTGAGGGTGGCTAAAGGACAGGCGTCTCATTTCTAGTTTGAAGTTGATGAGCAAAAGACATTTAATTTCACTGACGGTTACTCCATTGACTGCACGGCTCTGCAGTGCAGTTATTATTTAAGGTAGGTGACTGTGGGCAGCTGAAACACTCGGAGATGACAATACAGCAGATCTGAAGAGAAACACCAGCCCCATACACAAGCTGCCATTCTCCCAGAGTGGAATACACGTTAGTCTAGTTCCAACTCCTCATCCCTGCAGGTACAGAGCTGTCACTTTCCAAAGGAACTCAGCTGGGTAATTTAAGAAAATGTAATCAGCTCTAGGGAGGTATCACCTAAGTTTCCTGTTTATAACATCATTTAAAAATAGCCAAACCATGTGGAATACAAGCTTGTGCTTCCGATCCAGAATTGTCCACTGGTCCCCCAGAACTGCAGCTTCTGCCCATGCCCAAGCTGAAGAAACCCAGCAGGCATTTCCATGGGTGCATTAAGCAAGAAATAATAATGTTGAAGGAAAGAAACTGCCAGAAGGGAGACAACTGAGGATACATCCAAACTTCTAAGCAACTACTGCCAACAGGACAGAGAATACCCGTGGTCCTGTAAAGCAGTCAGCAACTGCCTGCTGTACACAAAGTACTCTGGGAACTCCCTCACACACCCTGAGGGTGATTTGACAGCAAGATGCACGCTGCTCATCAGTACTCCTGAATCCAGAAGTCAATTCAGAGATGGGCAGATCAGCAGCAGCCACCTCAAAACAAATGAAAAAGAGGTCCCTGTCACCGGGGTTAGCTCATGTGGCACTTAAGTCCAGCAGAATTTGGCTGCCCGAAGAGATCAGGACTGTGGAGCAGAGGGGGCAATGACGTGAGTGCTCTCCAGCTGCCTCACGTATAGAGGTATAGGGCAAGCTAAGACACAAACAGTCTCATCCACTCTGTGCTTTTGGCTCAGCAAGGGCAGTTCAGAGCAAGGGAAGAGACAGCTTGGGAGCCTCTGGGCACAAGAAGATATCCACAGGCACCTGCGAGTAGCAGCAGCTCTGTAATCTGCTAAGATGCAGCCCCAAGAACCTACCCAAACAGGCAGCAGAGCTCATGGGAATGTAGCTCAAATAACCCCCACACCCCACACATAGACTAGTGCAAATCAGGTTACAAATAAGCTCTGGACATGAACAGCCAGACTGCACACCCTGGGGGACACACGTGCATTCCTCAAATGAGTTATTCCTGCCTTGTACCAATCGGCAGCAAAAGCACCGATACTTTCTGCCTTGGACTTGTACAGCTGTGAATGTGGATGTCCTCAAGAAGCCAAGCTTTCTCCTAGGAGCCTAGAAATAATCTGCTGCAAACTCCTACAGCTGTTCCTAACACAACATCCAGAGCTGAGCGCTGTTACTTCTGCTGTGACCACACCAGGGCTGCCCTCCTGGCTGCAGCAGCGCCTGTGACAGCTCGCAGCACAGCGGGGACGGCCAACCTACCCCCTCCTCCAAGCCCTGCAAGAGGTCCTCTTGGCCACCAGCCTTAAGTTACTACTTGACGCTCCCCTTCATGAACACATTTCAGTTACCAGGTGATATCTTTGAGGATAGGTTTTCCCTCTAAGGACTCAACAGAGTGGTGTAACCACAGTTTGGCTAGGAGACACACACAGCAATCCTCACTCAGCAAGGTGTGCCGCTGTCCTGGAAGCCTATTTGATCTCAAGCCATATATTAAAAATAAAAACCTAAATCTCTAAACAGAAAGTTAAAATCTTCCACCAGCAGCCCAACGAAGAGTCCTTGAGTGACCAGAAGCACAGGGACGTGTTCCCAACAAACATGAGGCGCTGGAACAGCTCTGCTGATGTCAGTGAAGCCCAGACAAACCAAGCCTGCTTTAATTAGCCCCGAAAGGTCACTGCAGAGCACTCCTCTCATGGCTGTTTACTTGATGGAGGCAACATTCGTGTCCCTGCCCAGAACTGTCAGGGCAGACACTGCTGCAAGTTACTGCTACTCCAGTCTCTGCAGTAAGTCACTCCATGAGATTAAATAGCCCTAGGACTACCACTGCCAGCAGGGCTGAGGCTCTGGCTATGAACAGGGCCCTAGCCAGCAGGATTCAGCTTCCCAGATCCACCCCAGAGGAACAGAAGCAGTGTGGCTGCCTCGCAGTGTGCAGTGCTGCAGGGCCAGCTGACAGGCTGCCTCCTTTCCACCAACACCAACCCAGGGGCCTTCTCTGGGTTTGGTGTCATCTGCTGAAGCTGCGCCCTATAAGGCATGTACCTACATAACACTTCAGCACAGACAGGAGGAAAAAAAAGCACTGTCTCACAACATGGAATGAAAGAGACCTCTGAACAGTGCAGGAGGGGACAACTGCTGGCCTTCTAATGGCAACTGCTCAATTAATTCTCCACCACTGACTTAATGACTTACGGTAAAGATTCACATGGGGGAAGCAAAGATACCATTAAAATAGGTGTGGTTGCTAATTATATATCCCTTTTGTGTATTAGCTCACTGCTGCCAGCCAGAAGCATCTCAGTAGTCCAGGCAGTCAGAGCTGCACCGAGACAGAATAACCCCCATTTTGGGAAGGAGTAACAGCACTTGAGGCTCCCCAGAAATCAGAAAAGTCAGGAAACATGATGCAATCTCAGACAAGCAGCAAAGCTCTTAATATGTATTCCAGACTGCTCAGACCCCTGCTACCAGGCCCAATGGCAGTGGGAGACATGCTCTTCAGCCTCTGCCACCCCACAGTCCCCAGGTCTGAAGGAGTCCAGTGCAAACTGGTGTCACCTCCTCCATTAACTGTACTGCTGTCAATAGAGCATTGCAGCACGGGGATTAACTTGGGCTGAATATATAGTGCGGCAGTTAATGACTAAATTGAGAGGGGAGTAAGAATATCTAACCTGTTGAACTTACTCCTCAAAGTTGGGAGGGGATTCAGCACACAAGCTTTTCATTCATTCTCATCTAGAGTCTATTTACAGGTTTCTGTTTTACCTGGGGAAAGGAAGGTGAAGCTGACATAGCTGAAAACTCCAAACAACCCTCATAGCTCTCAAGGAGCATCTGACAACCCAAGATCACAAACACTCTTACGGAAATGGGAAGCCTCCCCCCTCCACACTCAGGCAGACTCACCTTAAAATCTGTGTTATTGATGTACTCAAACACCAGAGCAGGGGTCTTTGA
Source organism: Actenoides lindsayi (assembly GCA_025331215.1). Taxonomy (NCBI): domain Eukaryota; kingdom Metazoa; phylum Chordata; class Aves; order Coraciiformes; family Alcedinidae; genus Actenoides; species Actenoides lindsayi. The sequence continues at coordinate 12,195 of WTSP01001528.1, read as the reverse complement.
CTGCAAAACAGAGAGTCATGGTTTTAAAATACCCTCTTGACTTTTCTTTGCTCCAAGAGACCTGAGAACACTTTTGCTTCCTGCCCAACCTTTACTGTGGAGAGCAGGGCAGGAGCAGGACAGCTCCGCTTCTACCTCACACAGCAAGCTCCGACCCGGCGTTCTGGCCAGCGTTGCTGCTCCTCCTTATGCTGCAGAGCAGAGACACCACTAGGCAAGGTGAAAGTGTCACCAGGAGCTAAGTCCTCACAGCCCATGGCAGGAGGAAGGTCAGCCAGGGCTGCCAGTGCTACAGCAGGGTCACTTCTCTCCGTGGCTGCCAGCAGGCTGGGAGTCGCAGACCTGGGCCAGCTGCTCACCAGAGACAGCTTCCCAGGAATGGGGGAATTGTGGCAATGCAGACAAAGGATGTAACCTCTGGTCACTGGGCAGAACAGCAACCAGAAGAATGACAAGTGCTTCACATCCAATTGCCCGAGCAAATACTTATGTTCCAGATGCCAGAGAGAAGCTGGAAGGCTACAGGCTCTGATTTCTTACAGAAACAGAGTCTGGGGAAGACAGAGATGAACATGAGCCCATCCAAACCAACCCACTTCAGGAGTCCCTAACGAGCTGGGCACTGCTCGCCCCTGGTTGGCACAAAGGCAGGGGCACAGGCGGCACCCAACTGGAGCTGAGAGCAGAAGTCAAGGGGCAGTGCCTGTCCTGTGCCCACAGCCAGCAGGGAGGGAAGCCCACCACACACACCACGACACACGGCCACCTACCACTGGATCCTTGACAGTGTCAATCAGATTAATGATGTTGGTGCCACCACGTAGATTCTCCAGAATCTTAACCTCACGTTTTATCTTCTTTTTCTTCACTGGCTTAAATAGACAAGAGAAATTAAAAGTGAGAGTCCTTTCAGAAATTAACACTGATTTCTGCCACCAATTCTATCTGGATCCCAACACTTCCCCTCCTCTCTCTGCTCCCACCCTCACAAAGGAACTTTCACATTGGGTGGGAAGGGACCTTTCAAGGACATCTAGTGCAGCCCCTTGCAGTGAGCAGGGACATCTGCAACTACAGCAGGTTGCTCAGAGCCCTGGCCAACCTCACCTGGAAAGGCTCCAGGGAAGGGGCAGCCACCACCTCTCTGGGCAACCTGGGACAGGGTTCCACCACCTCCATAATAAAGAACTTCTTCCTAATGTCCAAATTTGGCTCAGTTTCCAAGAGGAGACAGACACCTTGCATGAACTACGATTTCCCCTCTCATCAGCAAAAGCTCTCCACTCATCAGGGGAAAGATCAAACCACTCCAGCCAAACACAACTGTGACTCCAGTAACTGTGGTTAAAAGCACCTTGGACTGCTACGTGGCAACCTGGGGACGCTCGTTCTACGCTACACATTCAGAGCCGCGGGACAAGCATGGTGGAGCTCACATCTCCACTTCTGTTTACCGGCACAAACCACATTTTTTTAATCCTCACCCAAGCCCGTTTCCCAGTGAGCACTCTAACCAAATGAAACGATGAGAATCTCCAAGACCAAGATTTCTGGTGAGCTCACCGTGTGCACGTGCCTTTCGCAACCACTCCAAGAGCACAAGCTCGACGGCCCAGCACACCGCTGCATCCACGCACCATGATGATTTTGCGACTCTACAGACATTTTAAACGGTTTTTGACTCATCCTCGAATCTGCACAGTCCCAGGAACTCCCTTGGCAAAGTAAGCTTTTCTCTGGACATCACCATGCAGAGTGACAAAGACCAGCTGCTCCCAAGGCAGGGCCTTGGAGCTTGGGTTCGCTTTTACATTCTGCTGACCCAGCAGTTTGCTTCAACTCGAGTGAGGGATCCTTTCTGGGACTTGTCCACTCCCAGGACAAGTCGAGCTCTGTGCCTGCTTGAAAGGCAAGGCAGCTTAGAGCAGCTAAGAGGTGAGACTTTTGTAATGAGCCTTGGCTGGTGACCGGTGTGGGCATCACTGGTTGGAGCCTAGCAGTGACTTCACAGCAGAGCTGGAACATCCCCTCCGACCATGCACCGCCCACCAGCACCATCCCAGATACCTGCAGAGATATCTTGCAGGGACTGATAAAGCCTTCACCCTGCCTGCGAGGTCTGCTGATGAAAACAGTCCTCTTCAGACATGTACCTTTAAAAACATTCACCATCTGGCTCGGAATCTGGGATGTGAGGAGGGGAGTAACGGGGAAGGGCAAAGAGGTACGAGGCATCTTACCAAACTGACACAGGTTATCAGATGTCTCTGTGAAGGACATGGAGCCACAAAAGCTCAGCAGCTTGTGCTCACTGCCTTGCCTCTGCCACAGCCTTCCACTTGGATGATGGCTGCAGAGTGCCAGTGGAGAAACTCACTCCTGTTACAGGCGAATCCAAGGCAATCCCTGGTTTCAGACCTCTCAGAGGAACGTATGAGCAGACGGGAGAAGGAACAGAGCTTTTTATATAGTGGGAAAATATGGTGTTTATCTAAGTGATAAAATATGCTGCCTTTCCAGGCTCTTCAGGTGGCTGAAAGCTTCCGAGTCGAATTCTTCCCTTCTCCTCTTCCAAGTTAAAAGGCAGGAGCTGGACTTTCAAGCCAAAAGATGAGAATCTCAGCCTGAAGCAAAGTGCCAAAAATAACAGCAATGCCGGCACAGGGAGCGGCAGCACCTCGTAAAGTCACCGTGGAAAACGGCAGCGAGGCCACCACAGCTGCCAGCCAGAGCTGGAGAGACACTGGGCAAGGTTCAGTGGAGAGGGGGTGACCCACAGCCCCAGGGCTGTGGTACCCAGACACAGCTGGACAGGGAGAAGCAGCTAGAGCAGGGGGCTGGAAACCAGCAGAAATGAGGGTTCTGTTTCTGAACCTGAGAGGAAAATGCTTCGTTAGGGACTGAATTTCATTTATGTCGGCACTGGGACAGGCACCACCCTTGTGTCACCCACATGCACTGACCGTACCAGGAGGCCAAGGTGGAATTAGAAGGTGTGATTTGGTGGCTCTGCTCATCCAGCAAGGGAGATGCACACACAAGCTGTTTTCCAAGGAAGTTCAAAGAGAGAGCTGAGCCTCTGCCATCCTGAGGGCACTCCCTGAACAGCCTGGCTACCAACAGGCATGCACCACAGCTCCCTGCTGCAACACCCACACCTGATCAGGAGCTGAAACAGGGCCTGAACCCAGCCAGGAGGAACCAAAGCCCCATCTGAAATGCCTTCTCCTTTGTACTGTAGTTATTTCATGGGCCTTTGGCACCAGCTATGTAGGGGAGGATATGCCTCCGAGATTTCCATTTCGCCTTCCATAGCAACCACCGCTCCCATGGGGGCAGAAGATGTTGTCTTTCAGTCACTTCCATGTGTTTCCACCTTTTTCAGAACGGGGAAATAATGACCCGTGTGATCTCCACCAGAAATCTACCCCTACCCACAACACATGTATTAAAAGACATGAGCAGACAGAATCAGTGACTTCTGGGAAAAAGGGAGAGAAGAAAGTTGGTCTTTTTTAAATGAAATACCTGTAGATAATCCCCCCCAGCAGCAGCCCTGACATCACCAAGGGCAGACACTCTGGCAAACGCTGTCTCAGCCAGAGGGGCAGTGAAAAGCCCCTCGCTGTTTGCACGTTTTCCTGCTAAGCTGCAGAAGGCAGAGCTCAGGGCAGGCTGCCTGCATATGGCTACGCTACCTCCACATTGGCTCTCAGCTGGGCAAAGGCCCCACAAGCCCCTGGGCAGGTTGGGCCTATGGGAAGCTCTGCTCATTGCAGGATCATCAGCAGAGCATCACCAGGGTGCTCTCCCCATCTCTAGGACAGGGTTTTCCATCACTAGGTAAACAGAGGGAGATGGGGAGAAATGCCCCAGGCTGAAGAGATGTCACCTTAGAGGCAAAGCTGTTGCCTGGAAGTTTCCTCAGAGCAATGCAGAGGAACAGAGGATTTCCCTATGTCAGATCCGCAGGAGGAAAGAGCAGTGACTGCTGGCCTCCACCCCACTCCACACAGCTTTCACCCTACCAGCCTACCCAGCCACAGTCACCTCCCACTCACACACTGTCCCAGGCCATTGCTCCAGCCACAACTGCAAACACTGCCCGCTACCCAAGAGCACATCACTAGGGCTTAGTTTTTGTCCAGGAACCAATCCCAAGCTCTTGTATCAGGCAAGTCAAGCACCTTGGTGCAAACCACCCCAGCACGTGGCCAGTTCTGCACTGGAGCTAACTGTTCACAACCAGAGAAGCTCTGCTAACTTCCCTCCTGTTCCCAGACCCCACTACTGCAGGAGCCACAGGCAGCCTGCAGCATATCCTCCAAGCACCAGGATTAAGTCTGGGTTGCCACAACTGTCTCTCAGAGTCACCCGATCTGTCTCTCCAAGGATATTGACTCCAAACACACATGGATTAAATGTGAACTAACTGAAGCTATTATGGCCTCCAACCATCTGCCTCTCCCAGCAGGGCCAGCTTCTAAAACACCAGCCCTCACAGCCAGAGTATTTTTAACAGTGCTCATTTAAGGCTATTTCATTAAACCAGGCTACGAACAGCGGCATTTCAGGTTGTGTTTCCTACACAGCTGCAGTGCCCCTGCCCTGGGAGGGGGATTTCCAGCAGAGGAATGGAGCAGACACCTAGACAAAAATGAACTGCTCCTAAGTTTGACCCACCTGTGTCTGCAAGGCAATGCTTTATATGAGTGCAGGCTCCAACTTCATCTGTTCCCATGACAGAGGCATTTCAAAGCTTTCCTCCATGCTAGGGTTCTCCAGTGACCAGTATGAGTCAAAACCTCACTACAGCCTCTCCCTTCTGACAGAGTCCCTCTGCTCAATGCAAACACCTTATTTCCATGAAATCTATAGAAACTTGACAGCTTGGAGACTTCTGTCGTGTCTGGTTGAAATTGGCCTACCAGTGCAAAAGATACTGGGGAGGAGGAGGGGGAGAAAGGCTGACAGACAGCAGGATTGCATAAGGCTCGTTTCCATAGGAAACCAGGCTAAAAGACATATCTCAGTTTAACCGTGTCTACACTGGGAGGTGTTTAATTACTTCAACTGCAGCAGTACCCTTAGAACAACGTGACTGTCTAGCACAAGCCAGTTTCCCAGTTTCCCAGGAAATTTCTTCCTTCCTCAGGCAAACTGGAAGCGAGGTGGCTGTAGAGGGTGGAGACAAAACGCACAGCTCACGGCTGTCCACTTCGCTGAGCACCCAGAGCAGAGGGACAAGGTGACATCCAGCCACAGGAGGATGGTCTCTGCTGGACTTGGCAACTCTCACTCAACTGTCCTCAGCTGGCCACCCTTTGGTGCAGGTTTCCTACCCTGCCAGCCAAAAGGATCCCAGGAGAGTGCTGCAATCCACTTGAAAGCCAGGCAGAAAAGGCAGTGACAGTGGCCAGTGATTGGAGAGCATCGTGCAATGCCATCCCTCTGCAGAGATGAGAGATGACACAGGATAAATAATTGCTTTGCAGCCAGGTAGATGCAGAAGAAAACACCTCTCTGTGACCAAGAGATCGGATCCTAGGTCGTCTTCCAGGAGATGATGTAAACTTGTAAGCAGGGAAGGAGTCCAGCTGCAGCAAACACCAGCTGGGAGAATTAACATTGTTTGCTAAAATAAACCTTTAAATACAAGGCTGCAATCATCACTTTCTGTCTTAAACGAATAAATGGCTACCTGGTTAACCATCTTTTTCGCTTGGTTTCTAAAGCAAAGGGAGGACACTCTTCTGTCAGATGCTTCAGTTCCAGCCTTCCCCAACAACCTGGGGACCCACTGCTTCAATTCAAGCAGAGAGAGAGAAAATAAATCTGTTATCCAAAGTTCTCTATGCATTTCCACACTGAGAAAGAAAAGTAGTGACCAGGAAGGCAGGTGAAATACGAGTTAAATCCAAAGCATCAAAATCATTTTACATTAGCCAAAAGCAGGCAGCACAGACACGCTGCCAGCTCAGCAGCACACGTGCTGCTCTGAAGGAGTCACAGAAGGTGCTGGGTTTTGCCCAGCAGGTGCTCTGAGAATGAACTGGGGTTAGTGCAGCAGGGGAGAAGGTCTAGGAGTCAAAAGATACAAATCCGTGAGAAACTGAAGCCATTTATTCCAGCACCCTGCAAAGGGACAGATCTATTCTTCACTCATCAGACCCGAACAGCCTGGAAACACCCCGATGCTTGCAGTGAATGAGCAGGGAAATCTCAACACGCAGCATCCAGGACCAGCAAAGGGCTCCAGCAGCAGCCTCACGACAGGCTTTAGACATTTAAAAGCTGGCACTAGAAGCTCATTCGTCTCTAGCAAGTATTATTGAAAGGATCACAATAATCGGCCTATAAAGCCCGATGCCAATTGCTCAATAGGAAAATTGGCTTCAGAGCAGCAGCAGTTATTTTGCCAGGCATCAGCTGGGAAACCAAATAATTGTATTCAAACCAGCCACAAAATCAAGAAGCCCACTTGTGTTAATAATCTGTCGGTTGTTTGCATCTTAAAACTTCCATAATGGGAATTCAAACTTTCCCAAACTGCTCTTGAGTTTTAGAAAAAGGGAAAAAAAAAAAAACCCGACCAAAGCACTTTTGCCTTTTTCTATATGAAATTTCATAGAATAGATAAGCACATGTTCTGAGGGCAGTGCCATTGAGGATGCCTTTTGTTCCACCATAGAGCATCCCAAAACAGCCCTCCTGTGGCTTCAGGACTGCCCATGATGCATCAAGACTTCTGCAGTCAACTAAAAGGGAGACAGAAAAGGATCAAGCCCCGATCCCTGCGCCAACCACTCCAAGGGATGAGAATCACCCACCCAGGCTCTGCCCTAGGCCGCTGTGAACAGATACAGTGCCATAACTCCTCCTCCTCCTCCTCCTCCCAGGAGTCGCAGCTTCACAGCTCACCAGCTCCTTGGTGCTAGAACACCACTTCAAGAGCTCCCAGCTGCATCCCCAGGCCTCTGGGAGACACCCGGTAAAGTCTCAGCTCCAAACAAGGCTGGACTCCAGCAACCACCTGTGCCAAGCTCATGTGGGCAACTGGTGTTTTAAAAAGCGATGGCTCTCTTGCCCTCCAGCTCTGCGAAAGGACTCATTTCAAGAGTGCCAGAGGAGAAAGCAGGCCAGGGAGAGCTGATTCAGTGAATGCAAAAGCAGGAGAAGCAAGGGACACAGCTAGCTACCAGGAGCAGGTATTGAACGGCTTTGGTGGAAGGTCACCAATGCAGTGAAAAACTCCAGCCTGAGGGACCAACACCACCCAATTCCATTTCCCTGTGCAAGCCCTTCTGCACACCAGCATGGAAGTCATTTCAGACCCCATCTAGAACATGCTGATACATGTGGGCTTTAAAGCTTCTAGAGACAGAAGAAAATGTACCAGAGCCACAGGGCTACCTCCCCCAGATGGTTATCTAGCTACTACAGTGATAATGTGAGTTCAATACTGGAAGGACCTAGCAGCAGTGCCTGCTATAAGCAGCAGCTCTGGAGGGTTCACACACCCCGAAAGAGGGAACAGGGGAAAAACAAAGCCAAACAAACAAGAATGCACTTGTGAAACCACGTACATGGTTGAAAGTTCCAGTTCATGGACTCAGCACAGAGGAACAAAAGCCACCAAAGGAAAAAGAGGCTATTTCATCACTGTCTCCAGAACCTCCATTTCACTAGTGCCTCTCCTCATAACTACATTCTTCCCCTAACCTCTGCTCGTGTGTTGTGTCTCTGCAGACAGTAACGACAAACAGCCCCTGCTTTGACGGGTTCGATGCAGGCAAGTAGAGTGCAGGTCTATGCACACACGTCTCAGGAATGCAGGAGCTGACAGTATGGATGCTCTAATCCCTATCACCATCTGAGTGTCCACTCAAGGACATCAGTACAAGAGAACAGGCTGTGAAGGATCCCATGGTATAGCCAAAGTTCACCAACAGCCATGGCTGTATGAGACTTTAACAGCAGCATTCTTGCCACAGACGATCACCCACGAGAGCGACAAGCAGTGGGGAAGGTTGATCTTTGGCTTCCAGAGTGGCAACTTGTGATGCTGTTCACACCCCCCAGGAACACTGTTACTCCAGAAAGCAGGATTCGCTTTTAAGGCACACAAGGAGACTGGCAGGCACTCTGGAGCTGCATTTGCAGAAAAGCCAGATGAGAAGTTCATCAGAGACAACACAAAGGTAGACTGACCTCTCCAGTCCACCAAAAAGCTCCATCTCTGTGGTTAGATATGAAGAGAACAGAGCTGTGCTTTAGATACCTGCATTGGATGTAGACAATATATGACCCACTGGAAGCAAAGCTGTCTTAAACTTCCTTTTTTTGCTGAGGAACATCAGAACTCATGCTGGGAGTCAAACCTTCACATCAAATTTAAGCAAGATTCAAAAGCACGTCCAGGACGTGTTCACATGTTCCCTCTTCCTGGCTTGGCCCTCTGCTGTACCGAGGCCAACCAGATCAAAAACCCCACAGGGGCCTCCTACACCAGCTAGGGACTGCAGGAGCACAGCTGCTGGCTCACTCCGTGCCCTACTACACATGAGGGGTTGGAAAGTCAGTACAGTGCAGAGTACTCCACTACCTACCAAGTTGACTTCAGCCCTATGGATTATCTTTTTTTTTTTTTTTTTCCTGACTCTGCTCCCTGAGCAGGTTGAAAAGGTGGGGGGTTGTGCTCTGCCTTGCTTCTCAAGATAAAAGCTTTTGGAGGATGCTTAGCAGGGGGTGTCTGCGTGGCACACCAGGGCTCCCGCCTCACTGCTTTGCACACACTGTCCTACACGGCGCAGAGTGTCCTGATGTCTTGTTGCAGTGGAATGAGAAACAACCTGCTTGCTTCCTTTGCCTTCTTTTTAAAAAAGAGCTGCAGAATTTTCCTGGACAAAAGTGACTTTAAGAACATCATACTTGCAAAGAATGGCACCTGACCCAGGAAATGGTGATGTTAGAGTCACCTGCGTGCTCTTAATTCAGCTCCTTTGCTGACCACGTTATGACCACGTGCCATTTTCCTGCAGGATTATGCCTGGCCCTGCGCTTGGGGTAGCAGAACACAAAGGCAGTGCTGGGTACTGGCCATGGAAATGGGGCATTTTGCTTTATGCAAGCCCAAAAGGCCTGGGGCACTGAGATACCAATCAGAGCCATTAGCTCCCTGGCCAATGCTAAAGTCTTCATAGGGCACTTAAAAAAACAAGGCAAGTGGCTGCCAGAAAAGGAAGGGCATTTGTCTCAGTCATGCAGCACTAGACTAGGACCTATGTTCTAGTCTCTGCTTTGTTGAGGCCAAGGGACTTGCTGAAAGTCACACAGGAAATCTCTGTGGCTCAGTTCTGCATAAGAAAAAAGATGATAAAATTTCCTGACCTCTCTGGAGGAGGGTACAAGATGTTCAGGTAGCAAAATACCAAAGAAGGGGAGAAAAAAAAGGCAGGGGAAGTACTTGCTACAGGCTAACTTTAGCTCAGTAAGGATAAGGTGCTTCAAAGACCAAGGCTGGGAAGAGACACCAGTCACCTTCCATGAGGTGTGGACATTAAACCAGCGACACTTGCTAAAAATCCCTCTAACAGTTAACACAAAATGTCTTCTCAGAAAAACCCACACCACTTAAAAAGAAACAAGCAACTGTGCTAACCAGTTGCATCCATCGCTCATCAACAGTCTTCTCTTCGTTGCACCTAAAGACACACAAAAACTTAACACCTTTGGTTGCATTTCCCTCCTCGTAGGATGCAGCCTGAATTTGGAGGACCAGAGCCACCCAGCCTCCCTGCTAAGGCTCCGCTGTAGATAACGTGCAATTGCATTTGCGATTAAGTTTGGGTCTAGTTACAGGAAACCAGAGGCACTTTCCACAGATCAGAGTGATGTTATTGCCACACTTCACAGGTTTTCACAACGTACACAGCACAGGGCTCTGAAACTCACTTTGTGCTGACCCACTTTCCACTAAGAAAGTTCATCTTTATTTATCTGGACTTTCTGCTTTTCCTTGCTCACTCCCAGGAATGCCGTCTGCATGTTAATGCACGCAGGGGAGCCAGGGGAACTGGTGGCAACACCATCCACTTCAAATCTGGGACAGTCCAGTCCCCTGCTCACAGGGCATGAAGGCAACGCATTCAGGCCCCAAGGAGAAGGAGCACCCAGCCGCCCTCAGATGACTCTTGCCAGCTGACTCACAGTCCAACATTATCAGGCTCCTGAGACATGACAGAGTTCAGCTGCCACAGGGAGAGGAGCATCCCTCCAGGGGAGAGTCTTTAGGCTGGGAAGAGGCAAGGAGAAGGATTTCTGACGACTTTCCCTGCAGTCTCTTCTAAGCCTTGTGGTGCCTTTATATGTGGGACAAGACCTAGGATCTCAACACACCACAGCAGCCTGAAGAAAACATCAGGAGCAGAAGTGCACAGTTTTCTCAGGCTGGCCACAAGCCACCTTGCCGTAAAATCCAGCTCTGCACTGGCTACCTTGGATTGTTCTCTTATAGCAGAAATTTCTGCCTGCCTGTACTTAACCAAATCCCAAAGCCACATGAAGCATCCAAAGGAGGGGGAGGTCCAAACAGCATGCCACAGGAACTCAGCTCAGAGAGGACACATGAGCCTCACCACTCTGCCCTGACGTCAGGTTCAGCCACAGGGGCTCTCCCAACGGGCTCTCCTGGCCACCACCTTGACCGCAGTCAAAGCGGGAGGTGCGCATCTTCTCCCAGAGGCAGGCGGGAGCTCACGCCTGGCCTAGGAGCAGTGGTCGGACAAACTGTGACGAGTTCTCTGGGAAGCCAAGGAAGCTCCCAAGGAAGTGAGAACAGTGAAGGAGAGAGGATACCAGCAAAGACAGCAGGGCACAGCATAGGAACGGATCTAGCAAACACTTTCAGGCTACATCCCTGCAGAGAGATGCGTGTCCTAGTAGCTGCTAGTCCCAGCAGCTGCTAGCCCCAGAAGCTGCAAGGACAGGTTAAGCTCAGACCCCCATCCATGCACGCTGCAGATCAACATGTGCCCAAATTCTTAGAACACCCACGGTCAGACACTGGCTCCCACATGCTCTTGGGAAGTAAGTGACAAGTGTTGCTGGTCCAACAAGTGACAGTCACAAGTGTCAGCCAAGCCAAAACCAAAAGCACCTCAACTCTAACCTTTCATTCCTCTTTTTTTAACACCCCTCTCTACTCCCAGATCACCAACACAGAGTGCTGCTAGGACATTTACTGCGGCTCGCCGTGAGCAGTGCCAACCCTGGGAAGATGTGCCCTGCAGCAGCCAACCTGTGCATTCAGCCATCCCAAATGACAACCTCTTACAGCCGCACGAAGGTCCCCACAGCCCAATCCCACCTAGGCCCAATGCACCAGAATACAGGTCGCTGATGCTGCCAAAGTTCAGACGGCCTCTTTCAGTCTCCTCAAGTTTCCATGGTGGTTTTAGCATGCATATGGTGAAGATTTTTTCCATGCTGGATCCTCTAAAAGACTGAATACAAAATGTAGCCTGGTTTTTTTGATTGCTGAGCATCCTTCAGCCTGGCTCTGAAAAGGCCACTTGCAAGCTAGAGGTTAACAGAAGGATTCCTCCCTCCAGGCTTCGAATTCCTGTTGACATGGCAGTCCCTGGGCTGTTTTAGACAGGCATTGCCACATATGATTTACCAAATGCAGACAGCACATGCAACACTGTTCAAATGTCAGGACTTGCAGCTCTCCTCCTCCAGAGGAGCTCTCAGCCCAGAGCTACACTGGACAGGAGAGATGGAGCCATCAAAACATCGCTACAGCACATGGGACACCAAATCAATTTTCAAATCCACCATTCCAATGTCCTTAATGAAAAAAACAAAGAGTTTTGGGGTGAAGGAAGAGATCCAATGTTCTTTTGGCCCTGCCAACCCCGCTCGCTTCCAGCCACTGCAAGCCCCTACAGCCATCAACGGGACACTCACCTTGAGGATCTTCACGACGACCCTCTCGTTGTTGGTGATGTTGATGGCCTCAAAGACCTCACTGTACTTCCCTCGCCCGAGCTTTCGAACAAGCTGGTAGTCGTCCTGATTGCTGCGGGGACCAGAGAAGAGAGGAAGGGGGGAGAGAGGATACCTGACAGGGCAGCAGGCCGGGGGCGGGGGGGGGCCCTCTCCCGGCCCTCCCCCTCAGCAGCCCGCAGCCCT